>JAQGBW010001799.1:0-23217 GCA_034698625.1 Julus scanicus | reverse complement strand
TCTTAAAGAATGTGTATACATTTTTAATTTTATTGAAACTTTTTTATTTTGAAAATTGGATGAAGTGCAAATTTTACATAGGGTACCAAACCCCCTTAAGAAGTATTCACTTATAAGAAAAATTTCCTGTTCCTCCTCATAATTGTGTAAGTTAGACTCCACTGTATCTGTCAAGAGTATTGCAACTCTGAAACAGTTGGTCCAAGTTAGCCAAGGCCAAGTATTGGACAGTGACCAACTTGTTGTTGCCCAGAAACACAGTAACAGGCAGGTGGAGATTTACTGTAAACAAAAAAACAAGCAACTAGCATCGATTACCACCATTCATCATCGATAAGCAGCGCCTATTCGGAGAACGTGCAATGCTGTCAGGCAACTTTTACTTTTTGGAGAAGCGTAGCAAAAGCTCGATTTTTCATCAGCTCAACCTGCTGACAAAAAGCGAGGCCAACGTCATCCCTCACGCTCACAACCAGTAAGGGACGACAAGTTAACCGGTGAACATTAATTACGAGTCAAAAAGTCGTGAGCACATTTCACCTGCTCTTGGTTCCATGTTGTGAAACTACACGAACTGCAAGCATTTATTACACCAACTTTTACGTCAAAGGGTGAAGCTCACTGTCTTTGACGCTGTCAGCCAGCAATTACGGCAGCCGAGGAACTTGGCTGGAGAAGAAGCGAGGAACAGATAACACGTCAAAACGTGTCCCGCAAAGAATAAATAAACACGAGCCAACCTGAATCTTAAGCAGTTTCCCATGGACAAACCGATTCAGTGCAAGAGCAAATGGATCCAGTCATCAATGCAATGCCAAAAGGCTCATACGCCGCTAGGAGGTGCTGAACTTTGCTTAAATCATCATTTCCTCCACTGTCCTGAGAATTAGAGACATGTCCATAACAATGGTGCAACATGTTCCCATGGACACATCGATTCAGTGCAAGAGCAAATGGAAGCAGTCATCAGAGCAAATGTCAAAATGCTCATACGCCGCTAGAAGGTGCTGAACTTTGCTTAAATCGTCTTTTCCTCCACTGTCCTGAGAATGAAAGACATGTCCATAACAACGGCTTAACATGTTCCATAACGCGTTAATGTGTAATTTACATTTCCAAATCTAATCTTATGTATGTAACATCAAGAAACAGTGCATGATATTTAAGACACTGTCAGTTGTTACAAGTATTACTTGTCAATTACATATAATCAGAATGTACATGTTCCAGAACATACAATGTTCCAATGTAACAGGTCATGGAAATGGAAGCTTCTTGAATATAGACTATATAGACTAACCAGTTGAAATATGCGAAATTCAGATGTATGAAATAATATAAATGGGAGTCAAAGGGTTGAAATGAACATGTTACGGACACATGCCGGCAAATTTCTAGGGCATGCAGTTTGACACTGAAATTTGTACGTTTCTGCCATAAACTTATACTTGTCAGACACCTGCCAGAAAGTTAAAAAACATATTCTATATCGCTTTATGGACTCATGTCAATCGATGATCACATAGCTATTTTACGTCTAATACGTTGTCTAAATTATGTTAAACAATCCAAATTTGACACGTTTGAGTCTTATTTTGAAGTGTGTTGCCTCATGTTATTAACTACAGAATTCTGAATTCACCTTGATGTCAATGTTCGACATCTGAATAATAAACAGCACAGAATGAGCAAGTATGATGAAAAACTTCTCCAAAAAAAGCACCACATGCAGCAGCGCCATCACAATGTTCCTTGAAGAAACCTTCAAAGTTTCTTCAACGCGTTTGGGACAAACTGCTGTTTTCAAAACCACTGTTCTCCCGAATGAAGTTCAATGTCAGAAACTGCAGCGTTATACGAGTCGTCCATTATTAATGAAGATTGCAGGTTGTGATACGCCAAAAAACAAAGATAAAAAAATAGGAGCGACATGGAAAAAGTTGTCACGAAGGAGCTGACCCCGGCCATTTGGTTCGTCCATGGCAGGGTCTATTTTTTATGGATCTCAGAAACAGAAGCATAAATTGCATTCTACGCCCAGCAATAAAACGCAAAGTTAATGCCTTATCACGCGGAATTTCCCCCTGACGGAGGACCACGAGTGGGCCTATATACGATGCGGACTCATAAAAAGATAAAACAAATTCATTTGGGAAAAAGACACAAATTCATCGAGTCCTCACAAGCACGCACTGTGTTGGTGGTCCAACATTCCTAAAGTTTTAGCGCTGACCATGCAACTCCTGCAAGAAATACTTTCATGTCAACATTTCTTGCATTGGGATACTTATTTTCATGGTATGTGTCAGAAGTACTCAGAAAATCAGAGCAAGCAAAAAACAAACATGAAAATAGAAATAAACGAAAACATAAAATTCGTGCATTTTAAGAGATGAAATAAACGTCACCCTGCGATGTTTCCCTGGTGCAGCAAACTGAAATGTTCCAATAAGATTTTATGCCAACAATAAACTTGGTCAAATTTTGTCATATATTTCTTATGAAATTTGGCAAAAGTGCTGAGTTAACATACATTTCGACCCTGCAAAGTTGCAAGTTTGGAAAAACGTGTGCTTTTTGTGGTAAACTGTCATTTATTTTGAAAATTTTCAACTAAAAATAAACATTGATGCATTTTACAGAAATATAAAATGAAAACGTTGCGAAATGTTGAATCTTTATTCAAGAGAAATCTTGCTATGTATTGTATATATATTTTTTATTTTACAAATTTCATGACTGATTTTTGGGGGAAACAAAAATATAGATGCATTTTTCAAAAATATAAAATGCAAACGTAGCAAAATGACAAACTATTTTTGATAGAGGTTTAGTGTGCATTGCATATAATTTTTGAGTAGTGATTTGAAAATTTTAGATCGAATTTTGGGACAAAATAATTTGAACCATTTTACACAAGTATAAAATGCAAACGTTGCCAAATGTCCAAATGTTTGGTGCGAACTGTAAATAATTTTTGTTATGGTGAATTGTCCTTTATTTTGAAATTTTTAGACCGATTTTTGTAGAAAAAATAAATTGAAACACTTTACAGAAGTATAAAATATAAACGATGCAAAATATTGAATCTTTATTGAAGAGAAATTTTTGGTGTGCATAATCACTTCTTGGAAAATTGGAGTTAATTGAATTGAATGAAAAATTAAATGAAAAATATTGTAAAATGATCCTATGGCAATGTTTATAAACCTTATTTTTATCTCAGAGTACAAAAAGTCTCTCACAATCCCCGCGGCATATGGGCACAATGTTTTTAAGACGAGATTTTCACTCCTTTTTCAATGAAATAAAGAAAAATCACGTTTTTTAGTAAATAACCTGTTCTCAGATGAACATTTTACATATTTTTTAATCACAATTATTGTGTAGAAGGGCCCTTCAACAAACTTCCGCGACACACTAACATACCCTTCATGGCACACCGGTTGAAAAATATTGTCCTTTGGTATTACATTTTTCATTGGTTTTGGTTATTTAGCATGCCTGGACTTGAGGGTGATGTTTTTCCATCTGTTCACACCGTTGACCTGTGTCCCTTAGTGTGATCGAGGCCCTGTCAAAGAGGGCCAATGTTCATGTTATCAGCCATTGTCAAGACAGTCAAGACTTCTGTGAGCGAGTACACAGGCAGATAACAAGACAGCATTAATGCTTCGCAGTGGTAATTCGTGAGGTGTCCTCACGTCCTCCATGGACAAGCAACGCCATCTTGGACAAGTTTGGAAGCGTCGTTCTTCACCCCCACTCCACCATCCATCAGCCAAATGCCACTGGTGTCATCCTGGTCCTTTGTTTCGAGTTTGAGCCCGTCACCTGTGATTACTTGCTCTTGACCGAACACCCCAACCCTTGCAGGTTTAACCCTCCCAGGACAGTTTGCTATCGATATAGGCGATCTTTATCACATTACCAGCGGCCAAATTCTCGAAATCCTTCTCTGTTTCACTGTGTTTGAAACTTGAAGCAATAGCGATGTAACAAAACTTAAGCTCCATTGCTCATGTTGGTATTTTTTGGACATCCCAAATCAGCCAAAACTATCAAAGATAGTTGGCAATTTCAGTTTTAAAATCTGGCAATAGCAATCTGGCATAGCATTAATACAGATTACAGATAATTTGAGCAGTCCTATACTTAAGCCAAGTGTCAGATCAGAGTAAACCTTTTTTGTCGAAACTTGATTTCATGGTTTGTTTGTTGGTTTTTAGCGTAGGCCTATTTCTGCAACTAATGCCAAACACTAACGCCAGGGGATGAGCCTTCATCACCTACCTGGGAATTTCGCCTACGAGGGGGGACTGCCAACCCTACTTGTTTGCATGGACATGTTTCGATAAACATAGTGTCCACATCAAAAAAGCATTTGAAACGGAGGAAATATTTAGTGATCATGGCGCTCCTATAATAAGACACATATTTTCAATAACTGTATAGTCAGCTCTAGAAAACATGTGGAAGGGTGCTGTACGCCATGGTATACAGGCCTTGGTATAGAGCGCCATGACCAGCAAACATTTTTTTCCTTTGATCTGGGCCGTCTTTGGAGCGAATACCGAAATGTTTGCTGAAAACAAGTTTTTTTTCGTAAAAAGTTTGCTGATACTTCTAGACGGAAAACTGGGGAACAAACTTTTACCGTAAACACGTTTCCGAAACCATGTTTTTGTTTCGTGCTTGCTATAATACGTACTCTGCATTAAAGATTACTCTCCCATAAACAACAAGCAGATATTATATATACGATTTTGCTGAAATTACGCCACTGATTTGGTGTATCAACCGGCAACAGAATATATTCTGTATATCCCATTAACCCCAAGATGAACGTATGTATATAACACTATAGTACAGGCACATGTACCATGTAAGCATTTCCTGACAAGTACTGACAATTTAAGTACAGCATTCAAAACTGGAATATATACAGTATGCAACATTTTGCAGAAACATACGCATTTCAGATTCTGAATGGTTTCAGTATGATCATGCAGTCAGTATAAACGTGTTTTCTGCATAATCTTTCAGCCAAGCAAATGCCATTTAAGATTTCTGTAATAGCGATTCCTGGGCAGTTAACGTTTTAGGATTAAAGATGACAAAAAAATGGACCAACACCCAAAATCCACTATAGGAGATAACAGTCTCGGACATGGCGTAAGAATCCACTTACGGCAGTAAACTACACAGATTTCTGCTTAGTTTTACAAACCCACTTTCGCTACAACGCGAGCATTTGCCACTTGCACATTTCCCAACCAGTCAGAAGTTGTATCTGACAGCGCTCATCCATCACGACCAGGCCAAGAGTGTCACCCGAAAATGTGTCCACGGCGAGAAGGTGACAAGTGGGGACTGTTGTACCTGCCAGAAGTGACAGCTCGACCCCATGGGTGCCGAAGCGAACCAGTCCAAGAATGCCAGCAATTTCCCAGAACGAGGTTCCAGAAAACGACCAGTGCTTCAGGAAGATCGCAACGCTCAGATAACGCTGTCTTCTTAAATTTCGACATTTTGTTCTCTTGTTGCTCATAAAAAACAACATACCTGCGAGTTACAAGCGACAAACATGGCCTGTTTCGCCGCGTCCCCGTGCCAAAACCTGGCCTTACCTATAAGTGTTTGAAAATGCATTTATGTATGACTGAAACATACGTGAATGGTCAATGTTTTTAGTACATACAACATAAATTCACTGGACATACAGATACAGCTGTATAGCTATAGGAAGTGAACAAAAATATAAACACTGGTTACAGGTGCACATTCTTTATCAAATTGGTGGTGGACCAACGCTTGCCTTAAATGCAGACTCAAAACTTCTTGGAATGGACTCAATAAGTTTTGAACAAGCGGAATGTTATAGTATTGTCCATATCAACACATTCAATAATGCATTGTGTAAACAAACAGGAGAAAAAGATCCAGTGCTGCCAACTGAAATTCCTTCAATGTGACCAGCACTAATATATTATATCCCTAAATGTATTAGCAATAACATATACCTGTATTTATGTTAAACATCTTTGGAAATACAACATCAAAATAAATTCAAAGCATGGCAATGCTTTGAATTTATTTTGATGTTGTATTTCCAGTTAATGCATTGACTGAATAATAAAGTAAATTTACAAGTTTTGTAATAGTTGCGATTTTGCAAAAAAAGGTTTGCCTCCAAATCCGGCATTATGTCATTGGTCATGCTGAAAACCTGTCATAATAAGCCTGATTATTAAGCGAAAAATCGATTTACATACTGCATATAAAAAGTTAAACACTATACTCAGTCACTGTATGCTCTGAACTAGTTTTCTGTTCAAAATTCAGTCATCACATCAAATTTGTCAGCTAAACTGATAAGAAGTTTTCAAACAAAAAAAAATGTTTTTCTCCAGATCCTGCATTTCTTATTAATTTTGCTTCAAAATACAGGGACTGACTATACATGCATATATAGTGGATTATTATTGCATTATAGTGTCGACTTTTCAAGGCGATTCTTGAAACTGTAAAAAAGCGAAAACATCAACGCTAGGTTACAAAATTACAGCTTTGTTTTCGGTAATAAAAAGGTGACATCGCATGACACGATTGCAAAAGCAAATTAATTATTCATAGCACGCATTTTTTTAGGATTTTGTAAAGAGGTATATGAAAGCGAAATCAAGTTTTTTTGGCGGGTTTTCCCTCAATGCTTTAGGCTCAAGTAAGGAATCCCAGAAGTTGATTGTTAGTGGCTGTCAACCATGCGTGATCAACTGTGTGGCGCCACCTATAGTGGTACCCCTGCTAATGCCACCTTATGCGTGATAAAATAAACAGAATTATAAAGTCATTGTTAAAAGCCAGATCTTCACCAACAGAAACATGAATCTGACTTAAGTTTTGTACAGCAAAAAAGTTTGCTTATCACTTTTGTTTCAGCAAAAAAGTTTGCTTATCACTTTTGTTTCAGCAAACTTATGACGCGTTTTTGAGCCAAGAATCGTGAGTCTGGACTCATTTGAACGATCACTCTGGAGGCGGTCTAGATCAAAGGAAAACTATTTATCCACTAGTCAGCTGAGCCGTCAGCCGTCGGCTCGGCACCTGTTTTTTGGTGGATACACCTCGGCATCATTAACATGAGTCTGCATGACTTGATTGTTTAAAGTTTGTGTATTTATGTTTGTGTATCTGTGAATCCAGTCTCATGTTGTATGTTGATGTTGGTGTAGACACGGCTTTAGAAGACCCAAATAGCAGACAAGAAAAAATAGCTCAAGATTTTACATTTGCTTCCAAACTAACATTCTGTTGCCATGGATTATGATAAAAGTTCGTCCAACACAACAAATGTTCAGTGATTAGAGTACGCATCTGGTACATGTTCAGTGGCCATTTAAAAAGGACGTCTTCAAGGTGGGTGTCTGTTAGCATGTGGACAGGCAAAGGAGGGGGCAAGCCATTATGGACGTCCACTAATAACGGTATTTTTTCAGTTTTAAGATTTCTAAGAGTTTTAAAGGTCAGTGAAAGAGACACCGGAAGAAATGTGTCCCCAGTCTCAAATGTACTTGAATTTTTAAAAACCTCGGAAATTATACCTAAATTTGTGTTAACATTCAGCTTTCACCTATGTATTCTCTAGTTTATTCTAGTTTTATTCTCCAGTTTTATGTTGGATTTTCCTTCGCAGTTAAGAGAATTTTCGTTAATCAGAAAAATCTGGAAAAAGGTCGTGAAACTGGCAGCGAGGAATTGGACCTACTGTAATGGTGCTTTATATGTGGGTCAAGACTGTCCCAAAAGCATGAGCAAAAGCAGCGTTTTCAAAATGTAAAGTCTGGATGCTCCAAAAAACATGTTTTCTGCTTTTTGCTTTCAAAAGCAAAAATCATGAAAGCTCAAGTGGCGGTGAGATCAAAGGGAAAAAATGTTTTCAGTTTGCTGCACATGAGCAGACGAGTGCAAGTAGCAGGGTGACAGTCATACACGTGCAGTTTTCAGATTAAGAATTGAAATGATCTATAACTTGCAAATATTTATCACATATATTTATTTAAAATGTATTTTGAATAAATGCGGCGGGTACACACGCCACATTCCTTTTAAACACAATAAATAAATTAACACAATTAAATAAATATACATATGATAAATGTATAGATACTGGCAATACTTACATCGAAAACTGCACGTGTGCAGTTATCACTCATGCAGCTACGTGTTTTTGCTTTTAAAACTATAGCTATAATTTGGACGACATGCTTTTAAAAGCAAAAAACACAAAAACTCAAAAGTAAGTTTTGAAAAACATGGTTTTTTAAAATGTTTTCAAAAACTCGGCATTTGCTTTTGTTTTGGGTGTAGTCTGGACCCACCTCGAAATGCTTTAGAAAAAAGGTTTTAACTGCAAGTTGGTCTTGCAGTCCATCTTGGTATAGTCTGAGCTTTCACGGGCAAGCCTGTGAAAGCTGCCATTTGTGCCCATTTCACAAAAGACTCAACTTGTGGCCCTTGGCAGAGCTGCTTGAATCTAATGCGCATGTGCACCATATGTGGGCCAAATTCAGATAGCATAACTGGCCAAGTGAAAAGTTCGTTTGAGTACCCCTAGTGTCTCGAAAACTGGCCTCAAGTTCAGCTAAAATTGTCTTTTCCGCTCTAAACGGTTAGTTTAACAACCCGGATGGCCGTTTGAAATGATTTGGGATTTAAGTAGAGACCATCCTCTAAGTCTTAAAGCAACGCTATGGCATTTATTTTGATAGACCAATTAAATAAAATAATGCGTATGCACGCACATGGCTGCATAGTACTTATCCCAGTTCTGCCATGCAATTCAGTTAATGAAACTACAATCAGCGTTTTTATCATGCAAATTAATCGTGCTTTTTGTTTTCAGCTCAGACATGTGAATCGCGTTTGTTCTTATGCACAGGCCTATGCACCCTAATTAAGCTATAAAAATCTTATCTGCAAGTTAAATTTCAGCGGACTCAGCGGGTTCACTTTGCAAACTCTTAATTGTTGGTTAATCTGGGAAATTTTTTGAAAATCATTTTGAACCGAATTCCCATAAAACAGCTGAAATCGCCCTACCTCGGCGAATCCTAATTATAATTAGGCCTGTTTCAGAATTAAAATTGTAACAATTAAGTTTTAGCAGTCTGACCTCTTTTTAAAGCTTATTTATTCTTGGTATATCTTTGTTTAAATTTTAACATTAGCGGCATGCTGTCCTATCTTTCTAACAAAAAAACCGTTCACAAACAAGTTTTTTTTCCCTTGTTGTTTAAATTGGTTATTAATTTCGCAAACATCTTACTGATGCACTCTCCCCTAGTCTTGTGATATACCCACGATTACTGTCTACTTCACAAGCTAATTGTAAACCAGACAGTTATGTGAACTTCCACTGCAAAATATAATGTTTAGAGAGCATATTAAGACCAAAATTATTGCAAATGTTTCTAACATCATTATTACGATATCTTGTGTTGAATTAAATTATGCGTAAAAATCGCAAAAAAATGTATAATGAGTTATAAATGTATATAAAGACAAAAAAATACTATACTAAAAACTATAATGTGCATGTTATGAGTTATTCACTCGTAACTTTGGAAGGCTTAGGAAATACTATGTTATGCAATCATATTGATATCGAAAGTAAACTTAGAAAAATATATTTATTCCAAAACAATTACCACAATTTTTTTCTCAAAAATTTAAGCTATCGGAATTTTAAAATTATAGCTTGTTATCAAAGAAACGTAAAAAACATTTGCAACCAAAAACTGAAAGGCAACAAACTTATAGTTAACACGTCAAACGTTAACTTGTCAAAAACATGTTATTTTCTTTGCTGCTATAACACATAACACATAACTATGAAATCGTGCTTATTGTACATGTTATAGATTTGTATTGGCAAAAAGTAATAATGTGATATTAACAATCATCTAAACGTTTTTTTATAGCATGATTCATTCAGAATATGAAGATGTGTTTATAAAACAGCGTTATAAATGCAGCATTAAATTTAAAACTGTTCTTATTTTAGTTCCCTCAAACACGTGCGTGTATGAAAACGCTTAATACCAAAAAACATCGTATACACGTTTTTTTAAAAAAAATCTATGTTTTATAAAATTTTTTTTAAAATAACTCGATAGTTTACTAAACGCAATTCCCACAAAACTAACTTTTTTCAATAGATAAAATAATAGTTAACTTTTTAAAACATATTTCCAGAAAAAATATTTCCACAAAACATATTTTATGAAAACATATTTCAAGAAAACATATTTCCAGAAAACTTATTTAAAAAAACTCATTTAAAGAAAACATATTTCCAGGAAGTATATTTCAAGCAAACATATTTCCAGAAAACATATTTAAAGAAAACATATTTCAGAAAACGTATTTCCAGAAAGCATATTTCAAGAAAACTTATTTCAAGCAAACATTTAAAAAAAAAAACTATTTCCTTTATCCTATCTTCAATTGTTTTCCTTTTTTTAAAAATTTCTCTGGACCTTTTTAGAATTCAAGAAATACTTTTATCATAAGGTGAACTTTTTCTGAAACAACGTTGACACAAATGCGATGACAATCAAACAATTGAAAGGTTAATCTGCATCGATAGTTACTGGACAATACAAGACAGTTGCACTATGAAAAAAGCACATCTATTCATGATTGTTATTAAACATAAATGCATCTAAGGCGTTCAAAACGTCCAGAATAGCAATGACAGAACCAAGAATTAAAGCTAAACAGTTCATGACAATGTCAAGATAATGATTCAAAGAATCAGGATTTTTACAACTCGTACTGCAAAATGTGACAAGCGAGGCTATGGCCAACGGTCGTTTAACTGAATCTGGCAGATGAAATGGAGTTGAAATGGATATTGCCAGATTGGATTAAACGGGCAGAGAGTATAGGGCATGCAGCTGCCCATAAAGGGCTTGCGCAAGCCATTGCATTTTTCGGTTCATTCGGCATTTTGTCTCTTGGACAATTTTACCACTTCAGCGCCATTAACCATGGCAAGTCAGCAGTTCGCAGTCTCAGACATATAACAAGCATAAAAAAAAAAAAATGAAAATGGAAACATTCTGTATGATGTAACGGATTCGCTATATAGGGTGACCGGCCCTTCGCAAAATGGCGTCTCTAGAACCCCAAATTATACACGTATTAAACTTAATAACCATACAAGACTATCAAGGGGTAGTGGATACTGCCATTGCCATATTTAGTATGTGAAGATTGCCATAATCTTGCTTGGCAGCTTACCATATGGCACTGGTACCAAAGGGATGTGTGAGGGGAGAAAACTGCAATTTTGGCTCACAAAAATATGAATTTTGGTTTGAGTAGTTTATAGTGGCTTAACTTATCTAAAGCCCTTAAAAATTCCTAAATGGACCAGACTATGTTGTTAGCGAACATCATGAAAACATTTGTAATGGTTGGCAATTCAAACCGTTTTAAATACAGTTTTAAAACATACAACACATTTTTTTGTGAAATTTTACAGATTTTGTATATTTGGTATTAAAAATTACCAACGTAATTAATATGCCAATTTCTTTCCCAAACGTTTGGAATTCAGGATTATTAGCTGCAAACCTGTCTTGAAAAATCTGTCTTGGAATATCCCAGTAATCATTTTCAAAACTTTAAATAAATTTGTTCTTTTTATTACAAAATTCTTACCAAAAACCATAATTTGCAATTTTTGAAATTGATACACCAAGCCTTGCAAATTCGTAAGTGAAATCTTTAAAAATTCTTTGAAAATGCTTAGCATCTTTCAAGATCTGAAACCACAACCATAAGAAAACGACCATTTTAAAATATGGATGTATGGACCTTATATACAAGATGGCCCCAAAGTATTATTGCAATCATTTACCTACACAAAAAAACCGTCCTTATAGTTAAACAATTCTGTGAAAAGGCAAGGCAGACAACGGTTGCGGTTAATCAGGTTTAAATTTATTCAATTCCCATGAAGGCCTAGCATAAAGGGTATTATTATCGAGAATAATCGTATCCGATATCATTTGGTAAAATTTCAGTCATCAACGTTTTGGAAAATATGATTAAAGGCTAGAAGTGGGCGTAAAATTTGGAAATGCACGCCCCATAGTTAGATAAACCGAAATAAATACCATTCTGAGATAGTTTATATAAGTTAGCAGTGATATTTTTTTTTTATAATAAAATACAATTTTAATTTAATTATACGTCTTACGCAAATTTTAAATTTCTAATAATAGTCTTGACAACATGCAACCAACATCTGTAGTATGTCCTATAATAATTTGGGTATCGACAACAGCTTATTTACAGCTTCATTTATACAGCATATTGTATGTCACCTGATAGTAAACATGTTAAATTTACGTAATATTCTTACGGAAGTGGACAACGTTAGGGACGTTCCTTACGGGGGAAAAACGTAGACATGGCACATGGCACATCTTAGCAAAAAAAAAAAGTATAATGTCTGAAGTTTCCAGTACTTGTCCAATTTCTGTTAATTTGGAAAGAAGAAAAAACCAGTATAGGTACTAATATCATCCGAGTATGTGCCTTAAAGCCACTGAAGGCAACATGGTTTGTTGAAACGAATACAACTTTACGTGATGTTTGAGCAAACGTATATATGACGTCTTTTTTGTTGCCGGAACCATGGTTTTGGGAACATTTCGCCGATCCCTCGGATCCAAGGGAAAAAATGTTGCCAATTTTGGCAACTTTTTTCTACTTTTGGTGGAGATTTCTCAGCATACAGCAGCATATTGATGTATTCATTGTTTCAGGTTTGTCTTCTGTTTGTATATGTTTGCGGTTTGCGTGTTTCATGTTGCATGTTGCCTATTATTTTATTAAAAATATAAACGTGGAAATAATTTAAAATGGAAAGCAACATGTAATACTGATATCATATTGCGTGAAATAAAAATGATCAAAATTCCCGAAACCAATAAGGTGAAACATCAGGTACTAACTTTAGTTATAGAAAGTTTTACATGATAATGAGTTAAATTATCAATTTGGCAATTACACTATAAGTTAGTCAGTGAGCTGGTCAAATGCTAGCAAAAGAAGAAGGCAAGATTATACACTAACTTCTTTCTAATAGATGAACTTATATTTTGTCATTAGCCAAATTAATAAATGTCTACCTTTTATTTAACTCATTATAATTGATCATGTATAATTGTAGAATGGCTATTAGTAAAATCATATGTAGGGGACTGTTAATCCAAGCCACTGACTCATTTAACTGTCCAAGTAACCTTTTCACGTGCATAGTAATAGATGTAGAGAGTTAGACATAAAAGAATCTCACTGTCGTGTTATATATGAGAATAAACACTTGAAGATATGGAAAGAACAATTTCCTTAACGAACTTCTACGAAAAAATGAAGTTAAGTAAATGTTTTAAAAGCGAATATGCACAGAACATGTATCGTATGTATTCAATTAATTTAGAATTCTTAATCTATAAGTAGCGTATTACAAAACTATAATTATTATTATGGATACAGCCTGGATCAAACGTAATCATGTTGAGTGGTTCTCGCTGTATTGAAAAATTATTTTTTTATTTGATGAATACTGCAGCTGTGAGATGTTCAGAAACATTTTTTATTATTCAAAACACTACTGAGGCGAATATTGAAAACAATATGAAACCTATATCTAATATATAGGAATTTTAAACAATTCCAAATATCTGAGAAGATTAAGCAATTCCAAAATTTTACTTCAACAGGTTTTAAACAGGTTCATACAGATGAAAGATGTTTCAGAAACATGTTTTTTTTATTATTCCAAACACTACTGAGGCGAATATTGAAAACAATATGAAACCTATATCTAATATATAAGAATTTTAAGCAATTTCAAGATTTTACTTAAACAGATTTAAAACAGGTTCATTCAGATGTAAGATGTTTCAGAAACATGCTTATATTTGGTATAGCAAACATCCCATTAAAATCACTCGTCGGCACTCAGCATCTTCCTCGGTGGATACACGTATAATTTCAAATTAAAAATTTCAATTAAAAAGTGCACCCAATTGCGCATGCGCACAGCACACAAAAACTCTTAATTGCGTCATTAGCTGTCGACTAATCACGAGGTTGGAAAATTGCCGAAAATAAACGGATAACGAGGGTGGAGACCGGCATTCTGCTTTAGGGGATTTTCCCATGGTATGGTCGGTTTACGTGCCGGAAACGAGTTTAAACCGAGATGTCCACTCTTGACGGGACAGGAATCCCAAATTCAACCCTATATTTAAGCCCTGCGTCTTAGATTTAGGAAAAAAACGTATCAAAAATGATTTTCACAACAACAACAAAAAATCCCATGTTCCTTCTCATCAGCATTAAACCGTGCCTTCCAATAGAATTTAAGTCGATTAGGTAAATACTGACAAGTAGCAATTTAGGTTTCAGACCGGTTTGTGAAACGACAAATCCAAATTTGGTGGGAACCGGCGCTTCGCACCTGGACGCCGGATGACCATAAGTGGACATGTCATACTCGGACACAAAAAAAACATGGCGATTTTGGTACGAAAATACTATTTTATAGCAATCAATGCAAATTCTCTGCTACATGAACACAAATATGGCTAACCTATTGTCTAAACTTGCAAGCTGACTACTAACTTTATAAGTCATATTGCAACTTCTAAATTGTTCGAAATTTATAAAATCATCAAATCTCTAAATCATCCCACTTGTTAGAAATTTGATGAAAAAATATCGCTAATCGTTAATCAATGTAACATCATACAAATCATAATGGTTCTTATTGCCTACCATATACATAACTGTTAGCAATCAGAATGTTGCTTGACCCCGGGGGTCAAATTTGGAACGAATTATTTCACCTGGGGTTTAGGTTCATGCTCATTAGCTATACTTATTCAACGAGCCAAGTACTGGCGCCACTATTAATTCACAACACCTGTCAGTGGCAGTTAACAAATTGTGTCTAATTCATAAAGTTTGGTAATTAGCAGACACTAATTAATTGTTACCTAGTTTGTGTATTTTTTGAAAAAAAATAGATATACATTAAAACAAAACAAACAGGTGATTCATACTGATAGTAAAATTTCCCAGCTTTTCACAAAGAAGTAATATTAATAAAAAAAAACTATGCACTTATCAAATTTTAGCAAAAGTTGTAAGAGAAAGTATGACCTATAGAGAATTTTTGTGTTTTTTTGTAAAATGTTTCGTGAACATTGATAAAATTCTGGTTAAGTATATACAAATTTTTAACGATTTATATATATTGTCTATACTTTTATTTTACTATTCATTGGTAAATTAACCATATTAGGGTCTGATGTATAATTTTAAAGATCTGATAAGGGGCCATTCAAAATCATATATGTAATAGGTAAGGTTAGGTTTGGTTATAGGCTATTTTTTCATGTGCGAATGTTTTCTAGAACCGTCATAAAGTGGATGTAATAATAGCCTAAGTCATTCGCAATTCATGCATCATGCCAATTGCTAACCGATCATTTATTTTCCAGATCAGCAATTACAGATTTATATTCCAATATATATTACAAAAAAAAAAACATACAACCAAATCATGCCAAAAGCGTTTCTACTCAAACTGCCGGAAACCTAAAACTGCATTCTGCTACTTAAGCCTTTATTTCCACTGAAAGAGCTGGTTATCCACTTGTGCAATTCCCATGATTGGCCCACTCCAGACGCTCTGTAATGGCGCCATTTAAGGGCCACCGTACAAGTTCAAATTAGCCTGATCTGTCCGCTTAATTTCCCATCTTAAATCCCACTCATGCACCAAAATATAAACGGTACAAATATAGCACCAAAATGGAGGAGCTTATTAACGGACGACCTGCAGGGGCCAAGTACCAACATGCCTTTCAACTCGAAATCGAACAAAATTAACAATGGGAATAAATGGCTTAAATTGGGTACAATTCAGGCTCAACTTTTAGATTTTCAAATGCACCACCTGGGGGTCCATTTATAAAACGTGCTGCGCATGCATTCTGGGAATTTTAGTTTCATGTAAAGTTCCAATCAATATTGCCAGCATTGCATAAACCACATTCATGCCACAAACACCTTTACAATTTTAGATTATGCACAAATATGTTTTAGTAAAAAGTGTCTCAATGCTCCCCAGTCTCCCCTATGTATATAGTTTCCATCAGTGCTATACAATAAAGGGTTTCGAAAAACTGTAACTTGTCACCACTAATTTAACTCAAACAAGTGAGATTCGATACTCATGAAAAAGCGTATATGACGTAATACTTTGAGAGAATGGTCCAACATGCAGCCATTTTTTGATTGAACACCTAGTCTTATACGCCCTTAAGGTTCATTTTGACATCATCATAATCAAGCTTTTATTTATAGTTTCTGGTTTTATTGAAGGTTGTGCAAAACCTGATAGATTCAAGGATGCTTCTTTTTCATACTGAAATTTTTTGAAATATTTTAATTTTAAGTGCATCAGTCCATTAAAACATTTCTCAAAAATAACATTAAAACAATCAGAAATGATGTTATAACACTCAATTATGGAAACGACGTTTTCCTCAAAATAACTAAAACTTGGCCAAATTTTGAACATCGCTATAATTTAATTCTAACAATATATACTTATATTATAATAACATGTTCTTAAAATGGAATCTTTGTATAGTTCAAATAAATGCGATTTTAAAAACTTCGATACAGAAGGTTGTTAAAATCACTTCTTATAGAACACTGTATACTGTAATCGTCACATGCACTTACTGTCACAATACACAGTAGTTACTTGCACCCTTTATGTAAAACAAATATGATTGCTATGTCCTCAAGGTGATTTTTTTTAAAATTTCTAATGAGATTCGAACCTCCTTAACTCTTAACAATTGCCCATGGCCTAAATGGGCTGTGGTTTGAAAGAGGTAAAGAATCGTGGATGGACTCTAAAGACATGCATTTAGTGTAACAGATGTCTGATAAAAGATAACTTTTATCAAATGCCTGCATGCATGCGATCAATAAAACATGTTAGGAATTTATTAAGGTTACATTGCCAAACTATACAAGAATATATAGAAGAATGACAACTTTCATAAAAATATATCTATCAGGAACCAATAACAAAATCAATGAAAATATTTGTCACAGAACAAATGTCTTATCTATATTCACTTGAACACCAATCAATAAAAATGCAATACGTTCATGTTGCCAAGGACATAAATGTCATCAGAGTGGCCACACAATTTTCATTTTGAATTTCCCTGACGTTTCCCTGACTAAATCCCAAAATTCCCTGACCTAAATTTATTCGGTAATGCATATACATTTTTAGTCATAATGAAACGTAAAAAAGCACTTTATTTGGCATTTTCAAATTTTAGCAAGCAATTTCAGAATTAATATTAAAAACAGAGCATTTATCAAACTGAACATGTAACTGCAGCTTTGATTGTTGCACAACCAACTTAGCTCTCTTTTGGACAAATGTTCAATAACAGCATATAGGGAAAAAACATTATTTTGTGCATGGAAAGAAACAATTTCATAAAGAAACAAAAAACAAATATTTCGAGAGTATTGGGGATGGGCCTGCTGGAAGACTTGAGTGCTGGGATGGCATTTTGCTTGGAAAGTGGAAAATTTCCCTGACCACTTACTAATTTCCCTGACTTCCCTGGCCACTTTTTCCCCCCTGACTTTCCCATGACTTCCCTTTCCTGTGGCCACCCTGGTCATCATATTTTGGGGGGAAAAGGGGGACGGAGGCCAGGGTCCAGAATCTCGGGGTGGACTATATGTATTTTGGACATATATTTTAGGATCGCCATGCAGTATTATGCAGGGCCTGGCCGAGCCGAAAATTGGCCCAGTTGAAATATCGCACTTTTAATGCATAAAAACTGCCTTTCTAAAATAGAAAAAACGCACTTTTAATGCAGAAAAATTCGCACTTTTAATATATAGAATAATTGCATTTTATAAAACAAGTAATTTCGTTTATAAAAAAGAGAAATTGCACTTTTACAGCAAAATGAAATGTTTTTACCTACAAAAAATCGCTCTTTCAACGCAAAAAAATTGTCTTTCTAAAACATACTGCAGAAACATCACACTTTTACTGCAAAATAAAATGTATTTTTACCTAAGAAAAATCGCACTTTTAATGCAAAAATGCTAATTTCCTTTTAATATTTTACCGATTCGACTTGCAATTTGCAAAATTTCTTGAACTTCGCGGAAGGGGATCTATCCCCTATCCCCACCCCATATACGTATACATAAGACCTTGGCATGTGTTTAAAATGCATTCCAAATATACATGTGTTCAAAAAGCATTCAAAAGATAGATGAGTTCAAAAAGCTTTCAAAAGATGCATGAGTTTAAAATGCATTCAAAAGATGCATATCGATAAAAAATACATTTTAGAGAAATAAAAATTCAATATACTTGTTTTTTCGATGAAAAATGATTACAACTTGCCCAAAAACCGTTCTCAATAGTTATACAGTTTGAATTTACCCTTTTCTGGGGTCAAATAGGTCTCGCCTGTATACGATCCTTATAGCCTTTCTCGTCAATTACTTTTGCATGCAAATGGCCACCGAAAAACGACATTTTACGACAGTTTTTTTATATATATTTTTTTTCAAAGGAATGAATGCCGTGTGGAAGATGCATATACCGAAAGGCAAGTCACGAACCGACATCAAAGAGAAATACAGCTGTACAAACAACACCAATACCGAGTGATATCAAACGCTTGTCATGGGACGAAAACACCGACAAAATCAGAAAATATTCCGCCGAAAAACTATTTCTCCAATTACAATAAAAGTGGGCTAAAAATAAATAATACAAAAATCCGAAACAGGAATCTCGGTACGCTTTCAACTCCTTGGAAATTCAAGTCATTTTTGTCATATTTCAGCAATAATTTGATAAACAGCGACGTGGTTTAAGGTTGCTTCAGACGGTATATATATACTATACAAAACGACCACTTTTCATCCGTTATACACCGCACTTAAATCGAGCAGTAATAAATTGCATTTCAAGCTGATTTTACAATCATGTGCATATTGCTATCTTATATAGGGTGTGGCAAAGTGCCGAACAAAAAATTACGAAATCTGTCATCTTAACCGAATTACATCCTTAAATAAAAGCAACGAAATTACCATCATAATATTAAAATGGCCTATCTTGAAGCTTGGGAGCGGCTCAACGTGATATGTAAATTGGAAAAAATGCAATAATTTTTTCATTTTAAAGGTTTTTAGAAGTTTTCCAAATCATTTAACATATGCTCATTTCGTTATCGAATTTTCTTTATGGGTTAGCACAAAGCACAATTTCAGATACCTAATAAACTTGTAAAATGATGATTGTATTGAAAAATAAAAACCTACCAATTGGAAGATATGTTAGTAAAATATACAAAATACCATTAAGCTTCAAACACACTATATAGACTCACTTTCCGAACTCACTTTTTGTCCACTCCGGTGTGCGCGCTGTATCATGTTTGGCATGCCAAAGAAATTTAGCAAGCGTCAGCGCACAACTAGTGCGCATGCGCGAAACCAAAAATCGTGCGTTAGCAGCCGATTTTACTTAAAGTGAGTTTAGTGAGTTTAGGGCTTTACTATCGTATATGATATTTACAACTGTTCTAACAGTAACGTAGTTAAACCTCATTATGACGACATTTACTGGTTACACATCTACTAATAAGCGACTGTACGAACGACAACGGTTAAGACTAACATATTTTGAACATATATATCTAGTTTGCATTAATACAGTAATGGAGATGGGGTGCACTGAGACACTTTTTCCTAAAACATATTTTACGCATTCAATAATTGTCCTGTTGATAAGGATATGTTGTTTAACTGAGTGGCACTGTATGCCAATTTTATGAAGCAAATTATATCCTATGGTAAAATGAGACACGCTCTCATGAATTAGACAAAATTATTCAAAAATATTATAATAACTTGTATAAACTGTAACATTGTTAAACTGAGAAAACGTAATGAGTTGAAACTGAAATATGATGAAATTAATTAAGTTACATTACTCCGATTTCCATTTACCATGCCAAAATAAATTTAAATTTCTTAAGTTTGTTTCGAATCATTTTCATTCATTTAGTTATGTCATACATAAACAATATAATATTTATCAAAATTGACACCAAGAACAAAAATACAAATTCAAAGCTTTTTAAGTAAATCTGTCTCATCTTGCCCCAAATCAGTTGTCTGAGTTAAACGGAGATTTCCCATAGAAACTTAAATTGCATTAAATGGAATTACATTCTACTAAAGTTTGTATTAATTTAGCAATAAGATATCTATTAATTAGCCACAAAAAATGAATTAATTATCAACAGAAGGAATGTCTGCAACAAAATATTCAATGAATTTTTCTAAGAAAAAAAATGTCCTTTTACGTCACAAAAACCAAGACTTCAAAATGTCATAAAGGAATTCTACGTCTGTCTCGATCACCTTGCCTTAAGTCTCAATGCTCCCCAGTCTCCCACACACATAATACAAGGGTGTAGCTTTGGAAAGTTAATTAATTGGGTGTTTTCAGGATTATTCTATCTAAATACATCAAGACAAAATCTTAAGATACTCTTAACAACATCCTAACAATGCCTTGGACACGTGGACTCATTAAATGCCTGCGTTTGCACAACATCTTGGATTTATTCAAGATCTGATGTATCTTTTCGCAAGAATTTTAATGCTATGGATACACAGTCAACTTTCTTATATGATGTCATGCCGCCATCTTGCACTGGCCTGCATCCAGCGGCGCTCCGTCCAACGGTTGTAAACAAGTCCGAAGGCGCCGTAAACAAAGCATTTCACATTATCCTGCAGCAGATCGGAATGGCGTAAGCCCAGAAGGCCGCGAGGGGGAGATGGGGGGTTGAGGGGGGGGGGTTAAAAACTCGTGTATTTTCATAGAAAACGAGGTGTCCTGGGTCATAAAACTTGATTTCTTACAAGGGGACGGAGGAGACGTCATGTCCCGACACCAGACGTCGCCAACGCCATCCTGCGTCGACGTCGCAGCGCGGGTCTGCCATAAGGGAGCAGAAAAACAATTGCAAAATTGCAGATGGCGCTCGACTAGGGGGATGCGAATGTGAAAATGACAAACTCAAACGCCGTGAAAATTGGGGATATGTTGATGTGCAAGACCAAAGGAACTGATGGAAGATCAGGGATTGGGATCTTTATGGATGCCATAAACGAGATTGGATGCCTAGGAGCGGAAAATATGGACGAGGGAAGACCATAACATTCATTTTTTTGTTGTCGAAATATTGCACAATTTCTGGAATGTGCGTGAAACTTTCTTAGTTGTAGAACGTGGAAAAGCAGTGCTTTAAAAGAGACTAAACGGAGAGATGTTCATGGAACGAGGAAGTGGAGAATTTTAAACTGTAAAAAAAAAGAAGTTTCGGGATGGAACCAGAATTGGATGGAGGAAGATTGGAGTTCTGGAACGAAGAAGAGTGGAGGTTTGGAAAAATGAAGATGTGGAGTTTTTGATTTGAGGAAGGAAGGAGTTTTGGAACGAGGAAGAGTGGGATTTCATGGCGTTATTAACGGTTAAGGAGTAGTTTTGGAACGAGGAAGAGTGGAGTTTTGAAACAATGAGGATGAGGAGTTTTTAAACAATGAGGATGTGGAGTTTTCGAACAATGAAGATGAGGAGTTTAGGAATGAGAAAAGGTGTAGTTTTGAAAGAGGAGTAGAAGATTTCATGACGTTTTTAAAGATTAAGGAGTAGTTTTGGTACGAGAAAAAATGAGGAAAACGAGGAAAAATGGAGTTTTGGAACGATGAAGGATGGAGTTTTGGAAAGATGAAGAATCCGATCTGACATTGTATTACGCGTCTCTGTAAATTGAGGCCCGATAACTTCATAGTACCGAATGAAGTTTTGGAACGATGAAGAATGGAGTTTTATAACGAGGAAGATTGGAGTTTTGGAACGAGGAAGAATGAAGTTTTGTAACGAGGAAGAATGAAGTTTTGTAACGAGGAAGACTGGAGTTTTGTAACGAGGAGGAATGCAGTTTTGGAACGAGAAAGAGTGGAATTCCACGATGTTATTGATGATTAATGAACGAACTTCGGAATGCAAAAAAGAGAATGGAGTTTCAGAAAGAAGAATGAAATTTTAGAATATAACAAGAGATTTGTAACGAAGAAGAGTGGCGTTTTGGAATGAACAAAGCGTAAAAATTTGGAATGAATAAGGGTGAAGATTTGGAATGAGGAAGTGTAGAGCTTCAAAATGAAGAAAGGAATTTTGAGATTCATTCTATATAAGGAGTTTTGAAATGAGGAGGAGTGGAATTTTGGGACTAAGAAGAGTGGAGTTCGGAACGAGAAAGAACAGGGTATCATGACGTAAAAGAATAGTTTTGGGTCAAAGAAGAGTAGAGTGGAGTCTCAAACAAAACTGAAATCTACTATTCCTGGTTCATGAAAGATGTAAAACAAAGTAGTTTTGGAAATGATATTTCCCAACACAAATTCACATTTTCAATCATGCAAACCTGTTGTCGCCCTATTGATGGCGCCTGTGGCAGCAATGATTCTAACAATGTTTTTTTGAAATTCTTAGGCGCCATGTTAAATGGCGCCCATTAAGCTCAGAACAAATACTCGCATAAGATATAAAAAAGTCGTAATAAACGCGCCATTAGATCCGTTCGCTCGTTTAAAATATTGTCGAAAGTGGCAAAAGAGGATCCCACACCCTGTAAAATGAAAAATTGTGAAAGGGGGTAGACTGGGGGCTGCACATTATACGCGCATTTTATATGTTATGTTCGACCAGAAAATGGTTCTAGTTCTGTCAACATCTGTGACGCCAACGTGACGAATGGATTTAATGAAAAATAAAGCAGTAATAAAGGCTTCGAAGAGGAATTAACCATTGTTTTATCGAGATAGTGGCGTCGCAATCAACCCCTCCTCATCAGCGACCATTGAGGATTCACCAAACTCATAGATTTAGGCAAAACTACAGTTGGCAAAAAAAGTCTGTGAACACTAAGAAAATTGTCGTTTACAAGAAAAATAAATGAAGTACATTGTTTA
>JAQGBW010001798.1:0-23221 GCA_034698625.1 Julus scanicus | reverse complement strand
CCAAGATAAATAAAACTTACCTTAAAAATGAATTCGACGTCCAAGTCTCTTCTTCTGCGGAGAAGGTGTCCCTGAAATGAAATGAAGGGACATCGAATCAAATATCAACACGCTCAAACAACTACAGAGGTAAAGGAAACCACCGCAGCAACAACAATAATGGACAGCAAGAAGGTCAGAGGAACAACAGCAAAGGGTGTCCCGTATGCAGCACACCCAATGTGAACATTCACACATGTCCGAAAGTATGAGGGGAGAAAATGAAGAAAAACATTATTCGTTTGTCTCATGTGGAGGACCCGTATTCGGGAGCATCGAGAAAATGGGGGTCCTGATGACACATACCTGTCAACTTACTCAGCTGGCAGATCAAACTCCGGTGGCAACAAAAGTCAACATCATTACCGCACCAATCAAACTCATGGGGTGGACGATACATACAAGTATCACCCTTATACCTTCGTATAAGGGACCACTGATCCTACTAGGGACCAACTTTCTTAAACAAGCATCTGAATTCATCAGTTATGGCATTGTGACTTAGGGCGTCGAAGATACTATTCTTTCCGAAGGTCAAGTCAGGCATCCAATAGGTCATAGAACATCAGAGTTTCCCGTTCCTGTGTTTGCAGTATCAATGAGATTCAACAACATAGGAAAACAAGAGATCCGCATGCGGGAGAATGTAAGTGTATCACTCACTGCTACGGAACTCGACGGGATGAATCAGATGCTTCTCATCATGGCGGATATTTTTGAAGAACTTTCGGGACCTGCATTAGTAGAACCGCAAACCATAGAAGTACAACCAGAAGCTAAGCCAGTTTCCATTAAGTTGTACTCTTCATCCCGAAAGAAACGGATGATTCTAATTGAAAAAGTTCAATCACTACTGGACAAGCAATTTCTACAACCCATCAAGTCTGCCTGGGCTGCGCCATCCTTGCTGGTGGCCAAACCAGAGTCAACCACTGAGTTCCGTATGGTTACCGACTTCAGGGGGTTAAACAAAGTGACTATTCCAGATTCGTATCCTCTACCAAAAATAGACGACTTAATCTCCCGCGTCACTGGCAAGAAATTCAGGACGTCCATGGATCTGACCAATTGTTATTGGCAAATCCCCATCAGTGAAGAATCGCAAAAATACTTCACAATAGTTACCCTGCTCAGGACTTTCTGCTACACGTGGATGCCCATGGGTGTTAGAATCTCCGCGGCACATTGCCAACGAGTAGTGGATCAACTTCTGAAATTACTACCTGATGTAACGGTAGTTGTCTATCAGGATGATCTGCTCATCGTAAGCGACACTTATAAGGATAATACAAGATTATAACTTTGGACTTAAAAGGGTGAAGTGCCACTTCTTCGTGAACTCTTTCAATTTTCTCGTGCACATGATCTCCCCGCAAGGAGTCAGCCCCAAACCGGATAAGGTTGCGGCCATCATAGACTTATCATATCCTGGAAACATTAAGCAGCTTCATTCTTTTATTGCATCCTGCAAATGGTTTGGGAAATTTATCCCGAATCTGTCAGCAGTGGCTACTCCTCTATATCATTTAATAAAAAAGGATGTGCCGTTCCACTTTGGCGACGCATGTCAAAAAGCGGTAGATCAATTAAAAGTCTGTTTAACCTCTGCACCCGTATTGGCTCAACTGGATTTTATGCAAGGGTTCCACCTGTATACCGACGCCAGCCAAGACGAAATGGGAGCGATACTAGAGCAAGGTGATGGATAGGAGTTTCGGGTTATAGAATATGCCTCGAAGTCTTTTACGCCAGCTCAAGTAAACTACTCAACAACAGAGAGAGAAGCACTGGCAGTATTATGGGCCATACAAAGATTTCAAGTATACATCGACGGGTTGACATTTGTAGTTCACACAGATCATGCCCCCCTCAGATCTATCTTGGCTACGAAAGAACCGCGCGGATGTATTGCAAGATGGATATACGTTCCTATACGTTCCTGGGAAGGTAAATGTCCTCGCGGACATGCTCTCCAGAGTGTCTGACAAAATATAACCAGTGGTTCTAATCCATCTATTCCTGTCTGACGAGCAGCCAATAACAGCTGTTGACTTCAAGAACATGCAGCTTCAGGGCGACGACTGAAAAAAGATCATCTAGGACCTTGAGGGCGTAGAAAACCTTTTGGGAATGGAACTTCAGACACAAGTAGATAGAGGATAATCCATGAAAACAGGGGTACTTTATTGCTACCTGTCCAGCATCGATGCGGAGGAACCACAACTGGTCGTCCCTGAGCTTTTGCAAGCCAGAGTCATCCAGTGGAATCAAAACCTCTCCGAGGCGGGACATCTTGGGGTTCTCGCGACAGTCCAACAGATCACACAGAAATACTACTGGCCAGGTCTGAGACAACAGGTGAAACTTCACATTTCCAAATGTGAGGAATGCTTAAAATACAAGGCATTAAACCACCTGGACTCTACCCCGGGACTGCTTCCGATAACTCTGCGGGGGTTTACGTTTGTTTTCTCAGCAAGCGACATTGCCATGGGACTTACAGAACTTTTTCCCGTGAAAGATGCTACCGCAGAGACAATTATCAAGATTTTCATAGAGCAAGTATGCTTATGATATGGAACGCAAAGAAAGGTCCATTGCGATAATGGACCTCAATTCATCCCCTCCATAATGGAACAAGCGTCGCTGTCGATGGGATTCCAGATCCAGAGGGTGGAAAATTATCATCCACAGGCGAATCCTGTAGAGCGACGTTATCGGAACTTAAAGACAAATTGGCCAATGCTGTGGATCAACAACATACAGGTTGGGATCAACACATTACAGCTGTACAATGGGCCATGAACACGGCTACCAACAATAACATGGGATACTTTTCATTCTTTCTTACATTTGGAAGGGCACCAAGGCGTACCCATGACAATGTGCTAGGTTTTAGCGAATCCTGTGCTGATCCTTCATTTGTCAGAAACACGTTTTCGGACTTCTTAGCAGAGCTGTCGGTCACGGTGCAAGAAACGAAAGACCGGCTAGAAATGTCACAAGATAGCAGACGATTAAGACATAACCAAAAAGCAATCTTGCTGAATTTCAAGCTGGGGGATAAGGTGCTGCTCAAGAATCGTACACAGAGTTCCAGTACCAGAGGAATAACGGCAAAACTTAACCCACGAAGGGAAGGGGCGTATGAGATTGTTCATGTCAAAGGCCCTACATCGTTTGTTATCAAAGATACCCTAAATAGTAAAGTCAAAGGAGTATTTAATGCAAAGGATCTACTCCACCTGGAAATAAAACTTCAGGACATGCCGCAGCCCCCGCAACAACTGGCAACCTCTGCATCCAAGGTCAAAACGGGTAAAATTACGCAAAATGTACGTAAAAAAACCCCAGGACGTCACAAAAAGGCTGTTCAGTTTACTACAGAACTTGTGAATCATCAAAAACAAGAACTTCTGGAAGCAATTGCTAAAGAGTCGCAAGCACACTCTGAGGAAATTGAAAACATTACAGAAGATCACGATCCAAGACAGAATTCCAACAACACGGAACAGGCAGTCACGAATGACGAAAATACTGATATACCTAACAACATCACCAAGTCAGAAAGGATCGTAAACAAGCCGTTAAGATTTCAAGCAGTAATAATGCACGACCTGTCAGAAGCCATGCTGAGCTGTTTTGAGGATTTCGGGAAACCTGTCGTATTAAAATTTTGGGATTTGATACGCGAATACGTCATGCAGCAAGGCATGACGGAGGATCAACAACTTCTGATCAACTACATTAGTTCATTTGCAACAATTTCTTATTTTTTGGAATTGAAACAATTGAATTTTTTGTACCCTGATCGAGATAATGTGCCCCGAACCCTATTATACAAAGTAGGTCGAGCGGCACATGTGCTGATTGAACATGGCTGGGATTGGTCCCAAGGCCATGTCTACGACGAGATTCTGAGCTCAAATTTCTATAAAAATGGAAAAATTGAGCCAGACACCGACCTACTTGTAGAATATGTCGGGTACGCGTCACTTCTACAGCACCCTGTACGTATATCACATTTTCACGTACTACCGCAACCCCCTCAGGTTAGCTCGCAATTAACCCTTCCCGTGTGAAACTTTAAACAGGTAAACTGTAATTTGACCCTAGTAAAACAATTCCCACATTGCGCCAGCTAATCAGGAGACAGTGGCACTCTCCGCACCTATATAAAGACCGCGGTTGCAACACAAATTGCGCATTTACAAAGTTTTTTTCCACGGCCAACAACTTTTTTGAAGATTTCATTTCTCTCAAAAATCCCAGTCTGCGTGATAAAAATGGCGTCCCCCAAAGCTTCAGAGCAACAAGAAGGATTCAAAACTCAAGAAAAAAAAATGTTTTTAATGGACATTAATAAATTGTAATAGACACTCAGCAAGACGAATAAACACTGTCATCGGCATCCCAAGTGCTCTCGGACGACTTTGATAAATTGATAAAAGAGCATCATCAAATACCCGGATTAAGCGTGCCTGCCATTGATTCGGCATCAAGAACACGGCCAGCACTCCGAATTCTGGACGTTCAAGGAATTCAATGGACGGGGATCCAACATCAGGAACTCCCACAGCTACATCACCCTGAAAGGGAAGATCAAACTAGTGAGCCCACTTCAGTTAATTCCCAACATCATGGCAGTAGTGAATCAAGCAAGAAACACTTGGAAACACGCAAGCACGGCTCTACAACGTTGCGCCAGAGCGGTATCTACGAAGAACACACCGAACATGCTCCAACACCTGTTAGAGATGGCTGCTACTACCTTGGCAGATGCAGTGTTCTTCACTGAAAAGGCTAAAAAAGAAGCTACATACCGTCAACTTGCGGACATTATGACAAAATTCGTGGAATGCGATCTAACGCAAACTCAGGTGGCGTATCGTCAACTTCGTGAGTTATTATTAAAACAACAGAAGTTGTGTCTTCTATGCGAATCTCAACTTCCGTGGGCCAAAGATGTCATTCTGTACAAGCCTGACTTTTTCAAGGAAAATGCACTCCCAACGGCAAATATGGCCCAAGAGGACGATGCAACGCAAGCGGACTTGCAGACAACGCTGGTGGACTT
This sequence comes from Julus scanicus, assembly GCA_034698625.1. Classification (NCBI taxonomy): domain Eukaryota; kingdom Metazoa; phylum Arthropoda; class Diplopoda; order Julida; family Julidae; genus Julus; species Julus scanicus. Next base: position 18,105 of record JAQGBW010001798.1, on the reverse strand, counting down.
CTTGCAAGCAGTTTCGGACATACCGATGAAAGTGAATGTCCCGCAACCGCCGGTGGAACAACTAACACTGTGTCAAGTCCAACCGGCAGCGGAACCAACACAAACTACCGCAGCCACGCTGATTCTACCAACATCGGTGGAAGAAGCCCGAACTGTGGAAGTGATAGTGGAGGTACATCAAGAAGAGAAACAAGAAACATCTCCTGCCTTACCAGACACAATTTCCAACCCACAACCAGTTTTTGCATCGCGAAGGCTAAATATCCAGCGGCTAGATGAAGCTGCGTTACAGGAACGGCAACGAAGATACGCAGCACAAGCAGGGCTATCACCTGAGATGGAAAGGTCAGCAACACCAAAACCACCAATACCGCCAAAATCTAAGGTGGCAAAAGTGTGCATGGGAGGATCTACCAAACGCCTCAAATCTCAAATATCAGCGGTACCAGCGAAACGCTGCAAATCCAGATCCCGTACACCTGAGCTCACTCTACACTCCACACCAAAAGTTCCGCCTCCAAAGTCACCGCCAACAACCGTCACACCTAAACAGCGAGCAGTAACTCCTAGGGAAAGTACCATGCCACGAAGAAGTCCTTCGAATATCTCTTAGGAGAATACCAGATCTCGCTCCTTATCAAGCTCAGGAAAATCCTCTAAAGGTAGTTTCACCAAAGGAACCACTATCAAAAAGGAACGCCAAACGGTGCCCAAAACAGCCGCTACTGCCGCATGCGAAGAAAGATTAGAAAATCTACCTCCAACAAGGTCTAAAAAGGAATGCTGGGCCTCTTATAGTGATCGGGAACAGAAGCAGTTTGTGATCACCCAATACTTACAGCATCCATCCTAGGCTACGCGTGACGATCCTGAACTCCTCAAGGCATACTGGAAAAAGTACCACGACCTAAAGAAAGTTCCGCCATGTAACACCTATGTGCTTCCCACAGCTGAGGATCCAGACTACTACGCATGGTCACTGCTCACTAAACACCCCACGCCAGGTGGCAGAGATGAGTGCTGCTTCTGGTGCGCCACGCATAGGAAAAGGTGCCAACACTGTTTCCATTGGGACGAAGCCTACCCAATACCTCTGCTGAGAAGAATATCTTCCGACAACAGAAACCCCACAGGTAAAATTGATTTAAAATCGATTGACGTTATGAAAACGATGATACATCGTTATTCGTACCCCCAATGGCAGCGAGGCGAATAATCAAAGATATCTTCAAGATATTGTAAACAAAGCGCGACTGTTGTACTTTGAAAATTTATACTTTATTGTTCTCATGTACACAATTCCATCTTTTTATTGTTAAATTCGAAAAGTATACTCTACAACATTTTTGTCGACTGTTTTTCGCAAAATAAATGTTTTCAGTCTTGTTACTGTGTGTTTTCTTTTCGAAATATCCAAAGTTCTCACGAATTTAGGACATTTTAGGGGGGTTTACGACGGTAACAGCAATGGCTCCAGATGTCTGCCTCCTCGGGGGACATACAACTAACCGGCAAGGACCAAAAGGGGACCGCACCAGACAGATGACCCACTTTTTACCGAACCAAGACAAAATGGCGACAATGCGGAATTAGCAACATTGACAAATCCTCGGGAATTTAGCATCGTTAACTAATGTCCTCGAAATTAGCATGCACTCATAAAAAGCATGCAAATAACCCTAAGTTAAACTCCATAGGGACTTACAAAAGGTCCGACTGTCGTCAAGGCGTCTAGGTTTAAACTGGAATACAGGTGGGACCTAAGATACCCAAGTGCATGGTTAATCCATGTCATAAAACGGTTCTGAGGGTCCAACCTGTATATATAGAGGACCTTTCCCAACAAACTTCATTCAGTTCAGTTCTAGCGCAGCGTCCATGATGCTATCTACATGTAGAGTACACTGTTTCACTTTTACTAAAGAATAAACTATTATTTTCTTTCACCAAACTCAAAGCCATTTTTTTGCATGTTTTCATTGTCAAATTTCAGAACTTCAAACGCCCAACGAAGACTACTAAATCATCCCAGGTCAACTGCTGCCACTCATCACCTCTTATCCAGGGATAACAAAGTCACAGCAGCTACTTATCCTCTCCCGAGAATTTCTTCACCGAACTCAGGAATAGACCCCGCCAGAAGCCCAAATTCTACTTTCTAGAAAGCAACGTGACGACATACTCACCGCTTAATCTACGCCAGGTATGACGACTCGCCGCCACCTCCGCTCGTCGGACCACCAGGACAAACTTCCTGGTCCCGCACCTGCCGCAGACGAAACAGAAAGGAAAGCTGGCGATCTATTAACCCCTCCTGGAGCAATAGAAGAAAAAGCTCTAGGGGTAGTGGCTAACTTCTCCACTTACTGCAATTTGATGAATATGAGTTACTTACCAAGAATGACTGAATGTCTCCTGCCATTACGTGGCAGGCCACTTGTGCTGCAACTTGTCAGTCGCCACTCATGCAAGCTGTCGTGAGTACACTTGGACACTCGTGCAACTTATCGCTGCCAACGCCTTCGGACCACCAGACCGCTGACCATCTGCACATGAGCGGATAGACCGATGTCTGCTTGCTGCGGACGAAAACGACTGTTCTTTGGTTTCTGCCTGGATCACAAGCTCCGCCGAAGGCTGGGTACTGGCGCAAAAGGATTAACCGCCACCCGGATCCCGATGACGGTTTGGCGAACTTTCGCTTTTATTTTCTTTGGGCTTGCTTTGACTTAATTTGAGTCTTACTATACATGCCAGCCGAGTGTAAGTGTTTTAATTGGTTGCATCTATGATTTTCCGATCTTTCATGTGATTTGCTTGTCTTCTAACCGTTCTAGGCAATTCGGTACGTTGTACAGCAAGCTCCTCGACATTAAACTTTTGCAATCAAACTCTCTCTTTTCGAGACCCTCTTTGTCCTCCGAATTAAGAGAATGTATTCTCGGCTTAGCCATCGAAAAAAATTTTTTCACTGCATTTCCAGTCTCACAGCACCCAATTTTAAGCATAGAATGACTATTGTATTTGCTCTTTGATGAAATGAAGGACTATGAAACTAAGTTTTTTAATTATTTTTGGATTAAGTAAAGAAACGAAATACTGCAATGAGAGCCTAGCTGTGTTCTACCAAAGGAAATGCTAGCAGAGACAATAAAGTACACAATTATTATACAATTATTACACAATTATTAGTATACAATTAAGTCATAAATATAATCATTATAAATTGACTGTTTATCTTAAATAAATTATCAAAGGATGTATAAAACTCACAAATTTTAAAAAACAAATGCATGCTGTGAATTCAATTGTAACTGCACAGTTGATCTGTAAAGCAGCATCGGAATGTGTGTAATGCCTGGTTCACAATGTATCGCCCGACGTCTTTTTCTGACCGTCAATCCATCTAAGCATGTGTGCCAACATACTTGATGGCACATTTATAACGATTTCCGCCATGTCGAAAGACATCAAAAAAGTTTAAAAGGATTCAAACTTTGGACGTCATTGACGGTCAAACATTAAAAAATTTGTGCCATGTGATAGATAGCGCATGCGTCATAGAAAATGGATGCGTCACCTAGCAACAGAAAATATTTTAGGGACTATGGCTGATCTGCCGGCGCTTTACCTAGTTGGCGTTTGGATGTTTGGATGTCAGTTGGTGCATTGTGAACCAGACTACGCCGGGCGTCAAAACGTGTGACGTTTTTCTTCCAAAAATTAAGCTCCGCCTCGACCGGTGAACGACGTTGGTCGAGGCATTGTGAACTAGGCATCAGTTGACACGTAAAATTCATAGAACTCAGCAAGCAGAATTCAGCAATCATATCAGTCATTTGAGTCCAATATAAAGGTTTTAAATCATATCTCTCCTTTATTGTCGGCAACGTATCGTCTCCAAAAGACTTTCTCATGACAATTATAAAACACTTATACACAACTGGGAAAACAGCATCAATAAAAAGCATGATAAACAGGGCAACCACCACCCATTACCACAAAAGAAAGTTACCTTTGCCCATTTTTCAGAACATTGCAGCTAATAATCAGACATCATTTTTGACATAACATTAGCATATTAATCCAAATAAGGGGCATGCAATTTCACTAAGTTAAGGGTAGGTTTTACGACTTGGATCAACAACCGAACTACATGAGTGACAATATTATAACACATTGCATCATAATGTGTACATCTCACCAAATTAATTTTTAAAAATACTGAAAATATAAAACTGTTTTCACAACTCATCATAAATTCGTGGTCTAACAGCCACCAGTATTTATCCACGTCCATGTTTTGTATAACTAAAGCATTAAACAAAACAAGGACGTGGATGAATACTGGTGTGGCGACCCTCGCTACATGAGGCAGTCTTAGGCCTCATCACCCTCGCGGTCGGGCTTTGGCCTTACACCACGTGGCAGCTCTTCCTGCCTCAGGGTCCCAGGCAATTGTGCTCGCAGCTCTACCAGCTTGCCCTCATTGGCTGGGGCCACAGCCACGTCACAAAAGAGGCCTAACAAAGGGTTTCGCTCTCTTTAGCCAGCTCTTGACGAAGCCATACGTCCTCAACACAGGTCCCAGGTCCTCACCAGTAGCAAGCATTCTAATACAAAGTGTTCTTTGTCCTTACCTTGTTTTTTCCCTTCATTTTGGCATTTCATTGTAACTTTGTTTATCCAACAAAACTAATAAACGCTATTAGTTTATTTCTTCGCTGCAACTTTATTAGAGGTCCTTTCGAACCTCTAAATTGGTGATCCAGACATCTCTGCGAGTGCACCCTGTACAACGGCAGCCATAAGTGAACAAACAACTTTGTTTTCCGCGCTCCTCTACAAGTGAACTGCTCCTGTTTTTCTGTGTGCCCACAAACGCGCTCGCTGTTATTTTTCTGCCGCTGCCCCCTCCTTCATGCTCGCGCTACATACATACGCTGTTCCCAACGTGTGTTGCCTTTTTTTCCCTACTGCAATAACGTTCGCCATTTCACCATCCCAGTGGCACCATCTACACACAATTCGTGAAAACTAACAAGTGGAAATACATCCTTTGACCTAAAATCACAGCTAATTTTGATAAATTAAAACCACAAATACACACAAATACATTAAATAATTCACCTTCAACCTGGCTAAGCAATAACACCGCCTATATAACTCTCTGCAAGCACTATTTCTTCGTGTGTTAGGCCCCTCTCCAACCACCATGGCCACCCCAGAGGTAACACCTCCACAGCGTTCACGGAGGACACTGCCCAAATCGCAAAGGCCGCATTTTGCTTCTGCAGATCCGGCATCACACGGGAGGATGACAAACTTGATGATGCCATCACCGGGATCGATAGCCACATCCTGGACACCGTAGCCGACTATGTCCTAACCCGTCATCCGACCACCCCCTATGCCATGCTTAAGCAGCGGCTGCTCAAGAGGTACACGCAGACGGATGCCTCTTGAATGCACCAAGTCCTGCATACTATGGAAATGGGCGACTCCACACCGTCCGCTTTCTTCTCGGCCCCTTGCATTAAAGCCAGTAATTTAAATGTTGCCGACTCTACGCTTTGTGCCATTTGGACCAGACACCTGCCGCCCGCCATCCGTCTTGTCGTCGCCGCATCCCCTGCTAAAGACATAGACACCGTCGTAAAATCTGAAGATGCCATGTTTAAGGCATTCAGCAACAGCATAGCCGCCGCCCAGCTTGCCCTTGACGTCGACCACACGCCATGCTTAGCAACTCCTGCACCCCCGATGACCGCTGCCCTGGCTGCTACTCCGGTACCAACGAGCACCGATTCCATTTCGGCCACAGCACTTGCCACCTTAACACAGCAGGTCTCACTGCTTATGGCCGAGCGGAACAGCCCTCGCAGACGTTCTCTATCCCAACGTCGCCAGTTGCCCCAGCGACGCCGCACATATGCCCCGCGATATGCCTTACTCTCCCGCCCCCGCCAGCTGACCAACTTTTATTAACCGCAGGACCTGGTCTGCTGGTACCACACACGGTTTGGGAAACGGGCTCAAAACTGTGAAGCCCCATGCACATTCCCACTTGCGGAAAACTAAGCCGGCCGCCGCAGCGCCTAGACAGCTGTGGCAACGGCCAATCCCCTTGTTTATTTGTGCAGGACACGACGTCTGGCCGGTCCTATCTAGTGGATACCGGCGCCGACGTCTCCGTCCTTGCCCCTTTGCTCATCGAAAGGCGCCGCCCGGCAGCCCTTACGCTAAGTGCCCCGAATTGCACTACTATCCTGTTGAATCAGTTTTCCTTCTGTTGCAGGACGAAAAACAAGCCCAAAACTCATGGACAAAACAAAGCCAAAAGGGGTAAGTAGAATTCCTTTGTTTATTCATAATGTTGCACTGGCAAAAGGCTTTCAACACTGATTTTATTTTTGGAGTGGGGGACAGGGAGGAAAGGCACATCTATCCCTGTCGGTGGCCAAAATCAGAGTGATCTGAACAGGTCACTTAACCAAGATGGCCGACCCCAATGTGTCCAGATGACACTACCAACTTCTTCCCAAAAACTAGAGGGAAGTCCCTTTTCATTTATTTCTTTAATTGATTTATTTTACAATTTATTTATTTCATTTCATTTTCATTTTTATTTTTTTTTCAGATCAACATTGGACCAGAAGGATTCCGGACGAGCTTTTCTATTATGGGTAAGTACTATTTATTAAATATATTTATAGGTGTAAATAAATGCTATGAAGAAAAACATATAAAATAAACAGTTACTTTGCAGCAGAAGTTGCGAAACATGTATGGACAGCATGTGATCACGATCACCCTCAGCCTCCATCGTCCACTCGCATGGACATTTTTCATCGCAGAAGTGGACCGCCCAATCATTGGCGCTGATTTCTTGCAGCATTTCGGGTTATCCGACAACCTCCGCGCCCGCACACTCACAGACCCAGTATTGGGTTTGCATACCCTCGGGTCCCTCTCCGCATGCAGATTCCCCTGCCTGCGCCTCATTGACCCTGTTAAACCCTAGCCTGTCAGCTGGCATATTGCCCTGCTTAATGAGTTTCCGGACCTAACGCACCCGCCCTTGCATGCCAACGTCTGCCACTTAGTAACCCACACCATTTCTACTACCGGGCCACCCGTCTTCGCAAAACCTCCCGACTTCCGCCGGACCGCCTAGCTGTTGCTCAGGAAGAATTCCAAGAAATGCTGCGCCAAGGTATCTGCCGACCCTCTGAGAGTCGTTGGGCTAGCCTGCTGCACATGGTCAAAAAAGTCTGGTGGCTGGTCCCCAATGCTGCAACCGTACTGGATCGTTACCCCGTCATGCACATTCAGGATTGCTCGCAGAGGCTCGCCGGCGCCACTGTTTTCTCTACCAAGGATCTGGTTTGCGCATTTAATCAGATCCCGTTGGACCCCTAAGCATCTGTAACTTTTCTTGGTTACACCGTCACCTCCTCTGGGCTCAGCCAGCTCGCCAGCATGGTCGCCATCATCCGCGACTTTCCCAAACCCGCCACCTTTGCCCAGCTGCGGCAATTTCTTAGAATAGTCGGGTTCAATCAGCACTTCCTGCCGCAAGCTGCTTACATTCAGACTAGCCTGCACACTATTGCTAGGCTGCAAAAAACGCAACAACCGCCCCATTCCCTGGGACCCCACAACCCGTGCTACTTTCAATGAATACAAACACCTCTTGTGCAATGCAACAACCCTTGCCCATCCTCGCCCTTCTGCTACATTCGGCCTCATGGTAGATGCGTCTGAGATTGCGATGGGAGCTGTACTACACCAGAAAGTGAATAATCAGTGGTAACCACTGGCGAGAGTTAGAAGCGGCCTTCTTCGCTGTTAAACACTTCCAGCACATGCTCGAGGCCAGGGCCTTCACACTGTTCACTGACCACAAGTTGCTGACATTTGTTCTTCACAAGGTTGGTGAAGCATCTTCTTCATGGCAGGCCCGGCAGCTCGAATACATTGCCCAGTTTACTTCATTTTTTCGCCATTCTCTCTTTCCAGCACTAGACTACAGTGAAAATGCCACAGCTCAAACATCTGATCCCGAACTGCAGGACTGGCTCGCCCGCACCGACACAGGTCTTCATCTTCAACAGGTGCGCCTCCCAGGTTTCTCGCCACTTCCACTCGTATGTGATGCATTGATGAACCACCCTAGGCCCTGGGTCCCGCAGCCTTTCCGACGGCCCATTTTCCTCGCTCTGCACAACATAGCACATGCCGGAAATCGTGCTTCCGCCAAGCTGCTGTGCACACGCTTCCTCTGGTTGTCCATCCGGAAAGATTGTGCCAACTGGTCCTGGGCTTGCCTCCCGTGCCAGCAGTCCAAAGTTCATCGACACACACATGCCCCGCTTGCTAATACTCTTCCATCCAATGCTCACTTTAAGCATGTACACATCGACCTGGTAGGACCCCTACCTCAAAGCAATGGAAATGTGTACATGCTCACCTGCATTGACCGCTTTACGCGCTGGCCTGAAGTTGTCCCGATCCCCGATAAGCTAGCCTCTACTGTCGCAGCCGCATTCTTTGCCAGGTGGATCTCTTGTTTTGAGGTACCCCAACGCATGACCACCGACCAGGGACGGGAATTCGAAGCTGACCTTTTTACACGCCTCAGCCACCTTGCCGGATTTCAACGGATCTGAACCACTGCCCTTCCGGCAGTGTTACTGGGTATTCGCTTTGCTGTCCGTCCTGACCTCGGCACCTCGCCTGCTGAAATGGTTTTCGGCAACCTGGTCCATCTTCCTAATGAATTTTTCACCCCAGTGCCGCCTGACGAATCGCATCATCAGTTCATCACTAACCTTTGTCAGGTAATTGCAAACCTTTGCCCTTCAACTGTCTGCCATCACATGCGACCGCTGGTCTTCATCTCTCGCAATCTGGCGCACTCATCACACGTCTTCCAGCACATAGATTTCATCCGCCGGTCCTTGCAGCAACCCTATGAAGGCCCCTTTTCCGTCCTTCGCTCCTGCGAAGGACGACAAGCACTTTACAATCTTACACGGTACCCGCGAAGTCACGGTCTCCATCATCCGTGTTGTACCTGCCTTTACTTGGACAGCAGATCCAGCTTCCGCTCTACCTGCTACCAGAACGGCTTCGCCCATGACCGCAATCCCTCCATTAATGTCTCCCCAACCACAAGCGAATCCCGGAGCCAAGTGTCCCAACCTTCAGTCATCTCGTGAAAAACCTCTGTTCTTCCTGCATCATCGGCCTCATGGCCCCGATGTATGTTAGATACGTGGCCTAACACTCGCCCCGGTCGTCCAGTCGTCCTTCCTTTTGGTATCATTAGACACTGGGGGGAGTACTGTGACGACTCTCGATCTACGAGGCCGTCTTAGGCCTCATCACTCACGTGGTCGGGCTTTGGCCTTACACCACGTGGCAGCCCTTCCTGCCTAAGGGTTCCAGGCAATCGGCACGCAGCTTCGCCAGCTTGCCCAAATTGGCTGGGGCCACAGCCACGTCACAAAGCATACCTAACAAAGGGTTTTTGGAACTCCCTGGATCCTGCGTTTTCTCGCTCTCTTTAGCCAGCTCTCGACGAAGAAGGGATTTCCTCAACACAGTTCCCAGGTCCCTTACCAGTAGCAAGTATTCTAATACAAAGTGTTCTTTGTCCTTGCCTCGTTGTTTCTCTGCATTTTGGCATTTCATTGTAACTTTGTTTATTCAACAAAACTAATAAACGCTATTAGTTTATTTCTTCGCTGGAACTTTATTGGAGGTCTTTTCGAACCTCAAAACTGGTATGTGTTAGATCACGAGTTTATGATGAGTTGGGATAACAGTTTTATATTTTTTGTGAGATGTACCATTATGATGCGATGTGTTAAAGCGATGTCACTCAAGTAGTTGGGTTGTTGATCTAAGTCTTGAAACCTACCCTTAACGTAGTGAGTGAAATTGCATGCCCTTTATTTGGATTAATATGCCGATGTCTGTAAAAAAATGATGTCTTATTATTAGCTGCAGTGTTCTAAAAAATGGGCAATGGTAACTTTCTATTGTGGTAATGGGTGGTTGCTGCCCCGTTTATCATGCTTTTTATTGATGTTGTTTTTCCGGTTGTGAATTAGTGTTTTAAAATTGACCTGAGGAAGTCTTTTGGAGACAAAATGTTGCCGACAATAAAGAAAAGATATAATTTTAAACCTTTATACTGGACTGAAATGACTGATAAATGATTGCTGAATGCTGAAGACTGTCAAGAGTGATAAGATGACGTTCAGTAAGCAGAAGTCAGCGAGCATTTCTAATCACCGAGTTCAGTGCTGGCTACATAATTTTCCCAAGTAGCTAAATGGCCAAGCAAGATTAGTGAACAAACGCCCATCGAATTGCATTTCACTCGGCGCCGGTATCTCTTAAGCAAAACCAGTGTGTTTAAACGACCTTACTCTCCATCTCCTTACCATCCTTTCCTTTGTGAACACTGCATCGAATTGAAACGTAATGATATCTCAATTAGAAAACACTAACCAATCTTGGCAATATTCATATTTTTATTTCGCTTTAATTTCTTTCAATTGTAAATTTAAGCTAGTACAATATTCATTCTAATAAAATTTCATCCAGATTTGTAGTAATTAAAAATGTAAAAACCATCATCACTCACAAATTATGTCTCTTCGATTCATTATTCGCTACTTAATTTTCGAGTTTGTGAATTTCTCTAAAACATTTCAAACATCCAGAGAACATAGAAAACTCAACATATACAAAGTTTACTTCTGCACAGGAAATGGTCAGAATGTTGAGATTTGCAATATGCTTGACAAGTTATTTCTTCTTCAGGTTGACATTCAGCAGAAAGGTCGAGCATCAAATCTTTATATAATATAAGTTTCAAATATTATTCATTAAAAATTCTTAAATATCAATTTTCAATACACTTTTAAACGGTGAACAAAACGTTATTATCATAAAAAATAGCTTTTAACCATATTTAGATAGGAAGTATTTTGCTTTGATAGAAAATTGGATAGGAAGTGAGGCAAGTATTCTAATAAACCTGATATTACATGTCATGTTCGTGTTTACAGGATTTGCCACCTGTGTTGGAACAGTGTGCATGTGTTTTTCTTGCACTTATGCGACTTTTTTTTTTGCAGTGCTCTCATTGGATTTATCACTTTGTTGTGTCTTGGCGTCGCCTGAACATGCAGACGACGCTATCAACAAACAGCAAAACAGTGCTGTGTTAATGGAGTTTTCGACCACACGATGGCGCCACTTGTTTTAACAAGAACCAGACTTACCACACCCTGGTAATGGCCGCTCGCATCTATTGTTCTAGGTGCTCAAAATGAGTTGTAATTATGCCAATGTTAAACAATAAACAAGTATTGTAAAACAACCACAAGTCACCGGGTGACCTCCACAACAGACTTCTAATTTACAACCTCATCTATCCATTAGTAAGATTCCCTTTTGCCTTATTTACCATCTTTTGTTAAATTTCTTGATGTACTTACTTTAAAGGAACAAGGAGAAAGGTCTATTCAGGCCACAATATGCGTGGCAACTGAGCACACAGGCATGCCCTGTTAAAGTGCTGCGGCCAAATTATTATTAGGAGCTCAGCGAACAAACTAACAATAAAATAGGCATTATATGTTAGCATCATTTCTATTGCTGTATTTTTGGCATGCAGCTTTAATAAATCATCTACAAATGCATATTTGCCGACCAACCCTGATGGAAGAAAAAATTGAAAACCATTGAATTTTCCAAACGTTCTGAATTAGTTTTATCATTGAACAATTGAGAATTAGGCTTGTCCAATTATTTTGTATATGTCTATAACAATTTTGAAATGTTTCTTCAATCTTCCAACTGTTGAATTGTCAATTAAGTGAGGCAATTAAGTGAATGTCAATTAATTAAACTAATTCATTTGTTTAATTTGCCGAGAAACATTAGGATTATCGAACACGAGTTGTCTTGCTATTAGCTAAAAGTTTTGACTATTTAAATGTGCAATAATCCTCAATTTTCCTTTTATTATTAATGTCTTGATTTCGAAATGCAATAATCCAATGATTTCTTGTAGTTAAATATTAATTAATTATTTGAAAATGCATGCAATAATTTCTGCTTGATATTTTTTTTGCATCCATCTGCATAAATATGTACATTTATTTTACGTTATGCAGTCATTTATTAAACTAAGATGCCGTATTGAATGTTCATCTTCATCAAGGCTTGTGCCCTGGTGATCACCTGCGACGGTTTGACTATTGTAAATGGATGTTAAACCAAACTGCTAAAATGCCAGACTTTTTAACAAACATCTTATTTACAGATAAGGCACGCTTTTCGCGTGATGGCACTGTCAACATTCATAATGCACACTACTGGTCTCCTAAGAATCCGTATTGAATGAGACAAACAAGACATCATGTGCAGTGGAGCATAAATGTGTGGTGTGGCATACTTTGTGATCGGCTTGTGGGCCCGGTGTTTTATCATGGCATACTTAACGGGCAAAGGTACTTGGACATGATACTACGAGCTGTAGTAGAGGATTTTGCAGACAACCTTCCCCTCAGGGATGCTAATGTATTATGGCTGCAGCAAGATGGTGCACCTCCTCATTATGCCCATAATGTACGGGAATAGCTTGATAACAATTTCCCGGGTCAATGGATTGGTCGAGGTGGCCCTGTCGAATGGCCTCCTCATTCACCTGACCTAACACCATTAGACTTCTTCATCTGGGGATACCTTAAGACTATGGTGTATGAGACTGCCCCTCAAGACCTTGAGGATCTACAGCAACGCATTCGGGATGCATGCAACACTGTTAATCCTGCTATGCTCCGTGCTGTCCAAAATAACATTGTCACATGACTACAGAGTTGCATTGTTGCCAATGGACAGCACATTGAACATCTGATTTAATGCTAGGGCATAGACACGACTTTCTTACAGCAGGTGCTGTATTACTGCCTCTGTCACAATGTATCACTAATTCGCTCTAACAGTGTATGTAGTGTGTCAGACATTGCATCTTGCCAACTATCAATACTGCATTTTCTTTTCTAGGTGTTAGACGACCACAAACGGATTTGGCCATATCTCCGTGACCTCTGAACGGATTTGCATGTTTTTTGGTTTGTTGCGACCATAAATGAATTCCCTACAAGTTTCGTATTGACTTCCATTGCGTAGGATGGATACGTACCGAGATATTATCCAGATGACCTTGATGGAACATGTCAAGGTCATCGATTCCAGTGTGTCCAAATGGCGCCCTAGCTACTCTATATAACTACCTGGGTTGCATTTCACACAGGCACCCTGGATAACATTTATATCTGCTGGTTTCTTGTTACTGAATCACCCTGTATATGTTCATCTATGTATGTATGCATGGCAAAAATGATGTGACGTCATTAATCATGGTTTTATAAATGATTTAATTAAAAATTTAAATATTTGAATTCACCACCTAATTTATAGAGACATTTATAAGTACATTAGCTCAACATTGGCCCTATATTTTTTAAAACATTCAGGATAACATAATTTAGTAGCTAATGTTGGCCCACCATAAAATGCCCCATGATGCAATGTTCACAACTCATGTAGGGTTGACGTTGGACCAATGTTGGCATGCCAACCTAATTATGTTGGCCCAATGTTGGCTCAATGTTGGCATGCCAACCTAATTATGTTAACTTAATGTCGGCATGCCAACCTAATTATGTTGGCCCAATGTTGGCAACTTGTTCCCACCAACTATCAAAGAAGTCTCTTCTCCCAGAAAACTTCTTTACAGCTGCAAAGACCTAAAAGGGTTACTTTGGCCTAAGTGAAACCATATTCACTGTGGTCACCCTATTTAGGGTAGTATCATCGGTACTAACTGTGGATGCGTTTGCTAATCAGAGTGTTGCCCAGTGTCCAGAGCTCGGACTAATTAAGGCCAAAGTAGCTGGAGCAGTGTTCACAATTGGGTTTGCAGGAGAGTCAATTTTGATTGACACATTTTGACACCCACCAGATTGTAAAACTTTGGTTGGAAGGTTGTGTGTTTTTGCTCACTTCGTTGACTAGAGCTAGCTCTAACTCCTTCTGATGTTTTTAAAGTTCATCTATCCATTTGGTAGATGAAGTTACGATTGATGTCAGGCTGCATAAGCCAAGTATTTTCGGACTCTTAAGTCCAAACAAGTCCTGTCAAGCTAATTGATTGCTTGGGCAACTTGTTGTGTAAGGTCGAGGAATTTTGGACAGTTGCACAGCACGTAGACACTTGGCTAGGAAAATTTATTCCTGCATTGGTCAAGATTTGCAAGACTTCCAATGGAGAGACAATGTCATCTCCAGTGTGGGTCTGCATTAAATTGATTGACTTGTCAGTCTCACTTGATGCAGTAAGATCAGTGATTGTAGCACCAAGGGAAGTCAAACTTTGAATCTGACATGAGTTCATGTCACCATTTGGTTGAGTATTCATATCGCTGGTCTCTTTGTTCGAGTTTTTAGTGGTCCGACCTTTTTTCACTACAGGGACCAGTTTGGCTTATGTAGGTAAAAGTATTTCAGTACTTTGTTTGGATTCTTGCCTTTGCAGTATAGCACTGTGAGTGATGATCACTTGGGTACAAACATACATTCGAGCGCGAGGTGTGCCTTTTGGGACTCGGGGTCAGAACTTCTTATTTAGGCAAACATGTTAGAGCACGAGGTGTTTCTTTTGGCACAGTACTTATTCGCTTTGCTAGCTTTGGCACTTAGACAGTATTTACTGTTTAAGCACTAAGTTTGAGTACTTCTTTATAAACATTTGTTTGACGTAGAGAAATTAGTGTTGTTTTTTATGTGCAAGTCATTAACTCTATTAATTGCAATTTGCTTGCCTCGCTGTTAAGCGTTTTAACTAGAAACTATTTATTTCGAAGTTGAAGTTTCACAAGACTTGCGTGTCTCAGTGTCATAAATTTTTTGCTATAGGGCTGTTTCTAAATTGAGCCGCTCAGTGAGCGCTCAGAGCAAAATTGAGCAAAATCGTTTCTAAATTGAGCACTGCTCACTTGCAAGTGAGCACATTTTGTTTCTTAATTGAGCCGAAAGTGAACAACCACTGAGCAGCGTGAGCAACAAAAAAGACTGCTCACCCTGCTCAGAGCAGACGACAACTATATAATATAACACGTCCGTCACTTGCCCTGCCTTTCCATTTTCAACTAATAGGAGAGCGCGTGCACCCTATTTGAGTACATACTGAGCAAGTTTGTTTCTAAATTACTTCCTGAGCATAGTGAACACAAACTGATCCTGAGCAACGCGTGAGCATAGCCTTGTGAGCAATATGCTCAATTTAGAAACAGCCCTCATGCTGTTGGGCTTCAATTATGAACTCTGTGAATAACTAGTATTATCGGCTAGCGTACAGTAGAGCACATGATTTGTTAATCTCATGTCGTAGGTGTACGGCCATGCTGTAGAGCATCAATTATAAACTACTTATCTCAAAATTTGTATTAAGGCTTGAAACAGTAGAGCACAAGATTTTCTCGAGTCATGGTTGTTCGGCCATGCTGTTGTGCGCCAATTATGAGGTGACCACTTATAGTGAGTCCAGTTTGTTTGTGCACCTTCGCTTGAGAATCAGAAGGCATGTTCGATGTTAGTCGAATATGTTTGAACTGTCGGTATTCGGCTTTCTTAAGGCTAAACAGCTTTGGCAGTGCACTCTGCAGATGACACGAGGGAAGAAGGCTTTGTAGAGTGATTCGAATAGGTCTCATACTGTTAGTTCTATGCGAAAGGTATGCTTGCTGAAAAATGAAAAGCGTTTTAGCATTGGCAGGTATTGGTTAAATTTCAAAGTCTTTATTTGCAGTCTTTACAAAAGTCACATAGGTCAGTTAAGGAGCGAAAGCTCTGCAGCCTTAACAATCATGGTAAGGCTTACTTTACTAAGATCCTTCATTTTCTTTCTGTATGACACTAAATTCGGGTGCCCTTATATATATTTTGTAAAGGGCACATGTGACAGAGCTTCTAGAAGCTTCTGCTTGCTGACCCAATTAGCATTTGCTAATTGGTCTTAGGAATTTGTTCAACCTTTTTTTAGTTAATCTTTTTTGTTTTGGGATTATTTTAAGGGACATTTGCGTTTTCAATATCCTGCTTCCATTCGACGTCCTATTTGGGAATAAGGTCGCACTTAGTCCTAGCATTTGCTTGGGTTAAAGTAGGCTTCTGAGGTGATTCGCTTTATTGCGTACTTCTTCTTGTCTGGCGACTGTTGTGACTGTTGTTTATTTGGAGCTCAAGCCCATTCTCCCCGAATCAGCCGATCAATCTTCATTTTTTTACTCTATTAATATTGGTATGCTAAAATGATTGTAATCTCGCCTAATACACATTTTGTCAAATTTGCATATTTGCCCCTGATGGTTTTTCCTAATAGTGGCTGAGCGCGACATTCCTTTGCATTTCTCGACGAAAGTTGCAATTTTTTAGGCTGCACAGTCGTTGTCTGAGTCCGAGGCATGTCAACCTGGCTATTTGACCTCGCTTTCTGACCAGCATGGCGGAAACATGAGTGTGACCATTTATTACATAAATGCAATTTTTCTAAGGCAAAAACAAGGACCATATATCTCTACTCTTAAATGTGAAGACATATTTGGCCTGTCCCTGGCTCTCGGCGCTCCTAGCGGGAAAATCTCCTGTGACAGGGCATTTCTCCTAGGCCGTGGCGGGCCCTGAAAGTCATAATTCCACCCGGGCACACGTAGGCCCAGCCCGACATTGGTAAAGGTTATAATGGACCTAGCTCTGCCATTTAAATTCCAAATTAAATGCCGTCAAATGGTTTCTGCAGCTTCTGAAGTGAGTAGTAGATAGACTAGGGATGAAATGATTTTTAGAAGAGGAGCGTAAGCTTTTCAGTCAATAATCAATGCTATGTCCCTTTCAAGTATCCCCGGGTTCTACCATTTATGATTGTGAGGTTTAATTCTTCACACAGTTTGTATGTTGGTGGCCTCTTGAGTTGGTTAAGTAGTTGCATGATTTCCTATTAAGGTTTAGATTTTGAGAGATCTGAATATCTCATTATTAGTGCATATTTTGACATTCATGTCTTCTATTTTGAGGATTGATTGTTGGCCATTAGTAAACGATTTAGTAGTGCTTGAAATTATTCAAATAAAGTTTTTGTTTTGAAGTGGGTGTATATTCCCACCACTGCCAGGTTTAGGCATATAATAATGGATATCAAATAGATGGCAATTATATAGGGCGTGCTAGTTATGATGTTTAAAGGAATAAGTTAATTTTTTGATTCAAGATATTTTAAACTTTCCCCTTTCAAATGACGAACGGTCAATGGCATGGTTTATGATGGTGGGAGAGTCTATATTGAAAAAGCTTCAACTATCACCTCCAACTCGGCAGTACGTCACGCCTAATACAAAAATGAGATATCCTTGGAGAACAGTAAAGTATTAGCATCAGAGGCTGAGAGTAGAAGTTTGTCTGCTTTAATTTGTGTTATTATACAGAATGGGAAATATGCCTGGGTCTGTTAGATACAGTAGAACTATAATTTATGAACGTCTCTGTTCAAACAATTCGATTTACGAACACCCCTGGTCAAAAAATCAATAGAGAAATCCTATGGTTTTCTATTGTTCATTGTCCATTGATTTGTAATGTAATTTGGCTCATTGTTTTCTATTGTTACACAATACAAGATCATAGAAAAAATGTATTGGTCTGTATTGGTTAAAAAAAAACACTGAGCAGGGATCGAACCTACACACGATTCGTTCCCAGTTCAACACCTTACCACTTAACTACTGAAGATTTCTGACAAAAACGTATTGAAAGAGGCATATACGCGCGTTTGAATGCGACTTGAGGGAAATTACTACAAATTTTGTTAAGTGATTTCCTTTACAATATCACACCTATACCTCGCTATGAGACCGCTCTTTATACGGCCTTTCGTTATAACAGACTTTTTTAATTATGGCACTTTCGATTTACGGCCCGCAATGTTTCGTATTGTCATGCAACAATAGAAAACAATGGGCC
>JAQGBW010001797.1:0-23227 GCA_034698625.1 Julus scanicus | reverse complement strand
TAAAAGCCAAAAAAGTTATGAATATATGAAAAACGTTTCCCTTTTTTTGTGGCCACCCTGTATACATATCCAACTGTTTTAAATCATTCACTTCCATTGTTTTCCAAACCCTTTCCTTGACAACACAGCAATTAAGATGCAGTACTGTTGTATTTTACTCCATTTGTGTTATCAACTTGTTTTATAGGAAAGGTGTTTTTATTGTTAAAATTTGACTAAAATAAAAAAGCAAGGTTCATGTACCTAAACATTGAATGCGGAACATGTATTTGTAGCATCGTAAACCTAGGGAATTTTAACAATTTTTTTTTAAATGGTTGCCCTCCCCATTAGGGGACACCTTCGAATAACGGACAAAACTTGTGGTCCCGTGACTATCCGCTTTTTGGAGGAACCACTGTACATCTAAAGTATGAATGTGGTACATACATTTGTGTAAATCATGCTGGCATAATCCTATCTCCAATTCGACATTTTGCATGACTGAATTATTTTTATTTTAATATACTGCATACAAAGACATGACTGAAATACATATATTCGTTTTTTTAAGGACATGTATTGAAATTAAAAATGAATTTCAAATGCTAGAATGACATTTAAGGTATCATACTTGCTGCTAAATGTTTTAAATACATGTTTCAGTCATAAAACCAGTCTTAAAATAAGACTTGACTGTGTACTCTTATTCCTTCATTGCAGCTGCACATATACAGTACATGGGGAAGGAGTTATATGTGAACGAAAGGCAGCCAACCATTGTAGAAATCACAAAGCACAGTTTTCCTACACATTCATCCACTCTTTTCATTAATTTCGTCATCGAGAACTACACTCTTAAGACATTTCGATTGAGATTACAGGTTTGCTCCACCATGCAGAAGCCGCACAGTCAATTGACAACCCCTTTCGTTACAAATGGCATTTATTCGCGCCAAGTCTAGACGCGTTCTGCCCCTGCTGACGAGCACTTTCGTCTCCTCATGAATCGAAACCGAACTTGGAGGGGATCCAACATGCTGACAATCAAAATTTCAGCTAAAAATACAGTTAGGACTGATGCAAATCAAGGTCTCAAACAAAGCGCAGTTGAGCATTAGAACTAGCACAAATCATTGTTGAAACCTCAATGAACAGAATGCCTCAAACCATTAAAACAATGACTGTGTCATGGCTCCTGAACTACTTCCGGTGGGAATGATTTTGGGTGCTCCATTCTATAGCCGTTGCCCCGAAATCTATTTCACCCTATTTGATACTGATTTGGATAAAATGATGTTTAAGTGTGTGGGAATGCCATTGTTTCATGACCTTGATTCCGCCAAGTCATAGACATTAGATAATGGTTGCGCATGCGCAGATTTACATAAAGTTTATCCAAATTGGAATTCACCTAGTTTGAAATTCAATCCACAACTTACGACTATATTAATTGTTTGAAGATAGATTTTTGCAAATAAGCAATCATTTGTTTTAAAGTAATTTGACAACTAAATGAAAACAAATATAGTTTTACTAGAAAACAGCTAGTATCGAGTTACATGTACGAAAAATTCAAGAATCAAACTCAGAACCCAAGGAAGAAAATTTTTAACCGTGTTTAAAAGGTCTGTATTTTATACACAAGGCCTTGTGGATAAAGTAACATCTGGAACCCATTCCAAGCATGCAAACGGCCTGCAATACAAGTAAATATCCATTGTTTCGGAAAATGCGAGTCCATGCATGCTTTTCATAAGTGCCGAAATAAAACTTAATTATCAAAACATGTACATAAAATACTTCTTTTTTCTGAGATAGATTTACTGTGGCTTTTTTGCAAGTTTTTTTAAGATGCAATGCTTTAAAAACTGAGCAATAGCCTTGCTTAGATTATCAGATATTTTCTGAAATATGAATTTTATAACATCCCTGTTGCCGCTTCGATAAATTTGACATCTTACACTCTAAGAAATATTGTGAAAAAAAGGTGTTTTGAAACACCCTAGGGTTTTTTGGAAGCCCAATTATAGGTGTTTAAATTTTTAAAGGTGTTTCAAAGAATGAAATGGATTTTCAAAACCCAAATAAAGGTGTTATGCACACAATTCGTTTTTAAAGTACCTTTAAAGGAGTTTTAACAACGTGCACATGTAAACTTAAGAATTTAAGCATGTGCATACATTCCATTTAGGATTTCAATAATTATCCTATTCAGAATTTAGTTTATTGCTGATTGTTAAGGGGGATTACAACACTATCCCTTTCAATGGGTAAATTTGCAACGATACTCACAGCCAAACAAAAAGAGATTAAATAAAAATTGTTTAAAATAGCTTGATGGATCAGCGAGTGCATCATATTGTTGTTTTTCACTTTGAATTTGTAGATTTTTTAAAATTAATAAATAAGTTTGAAAAATGTCCGTTAATTTGCACATGCTGCCTGCATTTGTTGACTTAGCATGAATGTACGAGGTATAGGTACTAGGTATGTATAACCTAGTTTCATTTATCCAAAATCTTTTAATATATATATATAAACAGTAAATCATAAAACTTATCAAGATTAATATTATGATCTTATCTTTCAAATTATGTAAGAAAGGGGCCAGGAGGCTACTTAATTATTGCATGATTTGAAATAATTTCATAATATTAATTTTGTAATCTAATAACTTTTATGATTTACTGTTTATTTTAAAAGATTTTGGACAGATCATGATAAACGAAACACCCTGTAAAGTGTGCGCATGCATAATATGCATGGCTGCTATTGGTCAACTATAACACCCTTATTAGAAAAGGGTCTTGCAAGCTCCTTTTTCATGTGCCAGATGAAAGGCACTCTGAAACACTTTTTCATGCTCTTCAATAACACCAAAAGATGTTTTATATTTGCGACAAATTATAAAACCTTTATCGGTATTCCATAAAACCAATATTTTTTACAGTGTAAAACACTAATTTATAAAGTGACACATTTTTACAAAATTTAAAAAAAGTGTAGTCAACATAATCATTAATATTTTTATCCCTTTTAACTACACCACAGGAATTGCAAGAAAAATCATTAAACAAACTCCAATAGTGAATTCAAGAAATCAAATTTTGAAATCCAATCCAATTTTGGTACAATTTTAACTAGGAAAATATCAGATAACGCGACAAGGCTCGAGATTAGTAAAAATTTTTACCTCGTTTGAAAAAGTTGGGAAACTATTTTTTTGCAACAAAACTCTTAAGTAATTTACATACATAATCTCTGACAAACTAGAGACGGGATCTAAAAATATGATGATAATTAAAATTACGCGCAAACTGTGTTCAAGCAAGCTCGAAAGAATACAGAAAATGTTATTCAAAAAGGAAAAAAAATTAATCTTATGCAGTATAAGACGAATATTTTAGTTGTTTTGTCCTAAAAGATTTTACTTTGTGAAAGGTTCCTTGGCAGAATGCTAAACCTATACAACATGGTCTCGGCTTTGTTCCTTTCAGCCATTACGGTATTTGGCATGAAAAGCTGTTAGAAATCATCGCGTTTAGTTCTGTGTTTAACACGCTCGATTGTGATACACAAATCTTCATCACTGGAAGAGTTTCTAACATTTTCTTAAATTGCATTAGCATAGGCTATAGTTTTTTATCAAAGGAGTCAAAAAAACGAAATCTACCGAATGGGAAGTCAATTATTATTCATTTCACATTTAGAAAAAGACATTCATCGAAACAGCGTTTCTTATCTGCTTTCAAACGTTTTTATCTTACATGCAAAATGACAATTCTGGCGTCAGCCATTCTTCAAATGATTCCTTGTGCACTGGATTCATCGGCATTGCGCACGATTCAATGGTTTTTATGCACAGTATTCACTTCACACACAAACCTAAGGGCTTACTCGTGTAATACAAAAGAACAATCACTCCTCAGCAACTATCTTTTGTTGAAAAATCTCAATCTATTAAGTTGAGCAATTATTCTTACCCTTCACTAAAAGACAAAATTATTCAGAAAATACATTGAAAAGCCCATGTCATTTTCATCATTTCTGTTGAAGTATGAACAAAGAAACAAAGATGGTGTTCTCATGTCAGAATAAATTAAAACTTATTGTAAAAATTGTAGAAAGTTTTAATATTTAATTCATATCTTTTCTGCATTGCACGAATATTTCGACGAATATTGCAAGATATTTTCCTTCAAGAATAGAAATTCAATAAATACTGCTTTTCTATCACATTTCATTGCAACTATATATGCAGAGTACATGAACTATAAATAAGATGTATTGAGCGCTTTGCTCAAACTTAAAAAAAATGCTTTTATCTAAATAATGAGAAGACAATCGTTCAAAACAGCTAAAAACTCAAGTATTTTCATATATTTATTTAATTAAAGTTATTTATAAAGGATAAGGATAGCGATGGAAATATGACACATGAATTTGCTGTCCGATTTTGAAAAATGATTTTTTATGTACGAATAGACTTTCTGCAAATCGTTAACTAGATTAAACTTGTAGCCAATAAGCAGTTGCAAGTTATCTCGTTAAAAAAATTGAAAATACGTCAATATAAACATGTTCTGTGATGTGGAAAAAATGTTTTTTTCCGATATTGCGATATGAAGTGCATTAAATTATGCATGCATATTAAAAGTACTTTGAGGGGATGAATCGATGAAGCAAAATAAAAAATGGTACATATATTTTGTTTGTAAATTTCACAAGGGTAATAAAAAAGGGATACTAAAGCAATTAAAAGTATTTTTTAAACCTGTATCAATTAAAGTTCATTATCAAATTTAAAGATGTCAAAAACGAGCATAAAACTGATCTGTAATGACCAAGCATTAAGAAGAATATCCCATAGGAACTAAATTACCTTTTAACACAAGTATACATCTAAATTATGGAGTATGTACATATGCCCCAATACATTTTAAATTAAACTTAATTATCTTTGATTATCTTGTACAACCTGATAGTTTAAAAACGTCTTTTGTACATCGGATTTTTTATAAAATTGAGAATTTTCCAAATCAGACTGCCGAAAATGTCGGCAACAACTTAAGAGTTTAACATTAACTTCACGCATAATTCCTAACTTTCCTGAGGTGCTAACAATTCAAGTGCATCTCCCAACGCCTGTACGTCCTGCCCAAATTATATTATTGTCAATATCAAAAACATTTACAACACCAAACAACGAAACTACATTTGTACACCAATGTAAGCACTAATAAAGCAAACTGTACCAAAGGAGAACTAGTTTTTCATAGTTTCTTTTAAGGTTTGTATAAATATTTCCGAAATGTTTCTTGCACAACATTCTACTTAGGAATCATAAATACATACTGCAGACGGTATATAAACAGTTTTGAGGTTCAATTTAATTAAATTTCATTTCTGGACACTCCAGTCAGCGCAAAAATGTTATTAAATCCATTTACTCGACAAATCAAATGGCCCAAACCTTATCAATCGTTAAATTAAATCCACAACAGTCTGTTCAAAAAACACTTCAGAATCATATGATGGATATCAGAAAACTTGTCAGAAAAGTTTCCAGAAAAATATCATGAAATTGAAAACATTCTGTCTGGATACTTTCTCAATTATGAAAATTGTTATCCTTTTGTTATCCATCCTTATCGAAACTTTTCAGTTACGCTTCGTCTAAGGTAAAAGTCAGTATCATGTTAATATGTCATAGGTTCTTAATTCTTTAAAACAGGGAATAATTTTAAATATTATTCTAAAAATTCTCTTAATATCCAGTTATATATAAAAAAGCATTTCAATGTATATTATCAGGCTTATTATCCACATACATTTTTAGCACTAGCAAATTGTGTCTAAAGGACAACTTCATTAAATGAGAATTGTTCTAGAATAACTATAAATCACACTTTTTTCAACCCAAAAGGTTAAGTATTCCTAGAAATCGGTTTTTTATGCTGATGTGAAGCAAAATCAGTCTTCTATCAGGTTTCTTAAATGATTTCTTCCGAAATCAATGCGATTCACAAAACAACAGCATTAATCATCGGCCGATTAGTTGCCTTTCTGCATCGACAGCTAATGCAGCGAAGTTTCCGCATTACAAACTACTTAAGCACGCAAGGCTGCACCGAAATGCAGACATTAATAAAGAAAATTAGAAACTAGTAAGCTTCACCGATTTGCATCGGAGGAGATAATGAATTCCAATAAAAGCAATACATCGGCGAGTCCAAGTGGAAAAAAATCCACGAGTACTTACAGATTAGCCTTTTTGTGAGCGTTTGATTGACAATCAACAATTTCTAACAGGTCAAACCTAGGCAGCACTATCGATTTTTTTTAATATGAAAAATGTAGATTTGATGGGATTAATAGAAACTAAAAAAAATATGTTGGATAAAGTTCTTCTAAAACCTTGTTTAACAAACCCATATTAAAAATATAAAAAAATATTAAAAACAAAAAATATTAGCTTTGTTAAATTCTAAAGTTTGTTTTATTAAACAAATACTAATTTAAAGGATTAAGTTATATAATTTAGAGTAATTTATGACGTTATATTAAATCATCCTAAAAATAAGGATATATACAAATAACCATTTTGAAATTTTCAGCAAATTATAATAAAGTATAGCAAAACGGGGATACGCTTTGGAGCAATTTTTAGTATTTTTTTGAGATACTGACCAGGTCAACTAAAATCAACCCTCTATTTCCGAATATGGCATTATTTCTACTGTCTGATTAACCCCGCGGAGTTATTCCCATCTATTTCTGTCCCGCAAGCTTACCCCAACATGTGGGTAACTAGGTCAGTCCATTTTTCAATGCAAATATCCCTAGTGAAAAAACATTTATTGCCATATAAGGCGTTTAATGTCTATGTATGGAGTTCATAAACTCAAAATGTGAATATTACCACAACTTTCCCTCATGAAAAACAAAAACACTTGGGTCCCTCCCTTGTGAGTTAAACAATAAGAAAATACAGAAGAAAATTATTAAAAATGCAGAAACTCTAGTTTAGTTCACTCCCAAATCCCACCTCATGTCTGGTTTTCGACTATTACTTGGTATATAATTTTATGCATAAAAGCTTAATATTTACATGATTAGCGATAAAGGCATTTATAGGAATCACTATATGCACCTGTTTCAACAACAAAGTCACAACAAAAATGGTGGTAATTTACAATATGCGGAATTTCGAATAATAGTAAGTCACCATAATATGACAGGAGAGTGTTTCTCTCCAACTGGCTTAAAAAACCACTGCAACTCGCTGAAACCATCTAAAATTGGCAAAACGATGACTGGCTCAAAGTTTCCACCCCTGTCCAAAAGTATCCACATTTCACGGTATTCCATCAATACTAACACGCCATCGATTGTAAGACGTACTACCACTAACACCAAAAAAGCTTTGATAATCAGAAAAAACATTTTTCAGAATGTCTTTTACAATTTGTAGTTTTCAATTTACTAACATCAACAACAGGGAAGCACATTAAATGCTAATAATGTACGTATACACGAGGAAGGCAACTTTCATGTGCGTCATTTTAGATATAATATTTAGAAAAATATACCGAAAATATTCAGCTAATGTACAAGTCTGGACGTGGAACATGTATCCAGATACAAGTTCTTTGGTCACATGTCTCCACATTCTAGGAGACAACGATATTTTCAAAACGCGGAATACGTATCCGGCGATTATCGACAGACCTGTATATGGCTTAGGTCACTGTAAGGATACACATAGTTTGTGTTATTTGTACTTAATGTCTATCACGAACTGTTTCGATAATATGTAACCAATCACATTATCATTTAATATGCCCCAAGTAAAACTTAACTTACTAAAAATTACAAACTTACAACAAAATTCGTCATAAGCATATTCAAACTTCTTCAACTAGTCCATAAAAAAAAACCAACAACTTTACACAACATTTTAGTAATGATAAAATAAATTGTAATTATGTCCAAATGATTTCCAGTTTAGATTAACGATGGCGCTGAATGCCTACGATTTAGGATGCACCTGGCGTAAAATCTCATACTTTAGGTCCATATGTATGTTATTTACACAACAAATGAAAACATCAGAAAATAAAAATTGATTTTAGCCATTCATAAAAAAAACTTGAGGTAACGAATAAAGAAATTAATGACTTTTTTCTAATCTGAATAGAACCGTTTAAATACCTAATTTTGTTCACTTTAATTGAAATATGGATCAAACTATAGGTTTGAGATAACAATTGCCAATCTTAAAAAAGTGAACGCACCAAAACTACTAAATTAAGGAAGATAAGATCGTAATCAATTTAAAACTTAATCGATATATTTAGTTGCCTAACTAGAGCGTAGGATAATATGGTAGTAGTAAATAAACTCCACGTCTTTAAATTATTAAAAATTCAGAGATAATTGGATCAGTTTAATTAGGTATAGAAACTTTTCTAATTTGTGTTTTACATTTGCACGTATACAATGCAACTGTAAGCATAGATTTTTTTTTCTCAAATCAACACGTTAAACTCAGAAATTTATAACGATTATAACAAATATAAACATATAATTTTGCTATACTAATTACTACTCGTATATTAAACTGACGATTGCTTTTATTTATTGTTCCAAATATTGCATTTTATAAACAAGTTAATGTACTTAAAACAAATGTTTTACAATCACGGTGTATATACGATTAACTACTTTCTAAGATAATATTTTAAGCATACGAGTGCCAGGTCATTTTAATTCATATTTTAAAATGCAGCACTGATTAAAATAAATTTGATAAATGTGGTACCAAATGAAATATAATTTGCTATTTTTTCCCCAAAATAATTATTAACTAGAACTAAAATTCATTTCAAACAAGCATGTTTGGCCCCTGTCTTAGTGAATTTCCTCACAATTTTGCCTATTTACAATAAAATCATTTAAAGGTGCGTTTCCACGTGAGAGAAACTCTCGAGATGCTCTATAGCAGTTCTCCATGTAGCACCTGAAAAAATTCGCGTGCTATTGCTTGCAAAATACGAACAATGTTCGAATTTTGAGAGCAGCTGTCGAGATGCTTTTCTTTAGGGTTTTTTAATGTTTAAAGTAAAGTTTGGGAAATTTTGTGGAATACGAGCTGTGACGAGTAACTCGCGACAATTAATCTCACGTGGAAACACCTTTAGAACGCTAACTACTATACATGACTGTGTCTGGAGTCCCTGACCTCGGGCAAAACAAAACAAAGATTGTAAATGCATCTATAGCCAAGATCTAATCGGCATATCAGTAAATATTTCCAAGTGATATATGAGCCATTCACATAACATCTTGTCAACAGTTTACTTGACAAAATTGATAGTAGGAGATTGAGCACGAATGACCATTGCGTTTTTCTCCAGTACCGAAAAAGCTTAAATGATTCTACATTCAAAGTTTACTTCATGAGGAGGAACAAATTTCCTTTTTAAAATATCAATACTTTTAAATTTTCCTTAAAAACACGGACAGCAATAAAACAAGGAGAAAGATTACACTAAAAGAATGTGATGAAACTATCTTGCAGCTGTTTGAATGTTTATTAGAAACACAGCGCCCTAAACCAGACAAATTTTAAACGTTATATTATTAAGAAATTAAACGTTTAGTTTGGATTATTAATTTAAACACCAAAGTTAAAAAAAATATAAAAATGTAATAACAACCAAGTATAAACCTCACAAGACATTAGACAAAACTAAAAAAAACTAATGTAATGACTTTTATTTAGATTATTTCGCATATTAAATTGGTCTTCTGAGAACAGTCTAATATGAATTTAAATATGGAAACAACTCAAGTGATTTTACTCATTGTAAGTTAATGTATAATCGTCAAGTATTGGAAAACTCGTATTTTGCATTTCAACAGAAACAATTATATCAAAAATAAAAGTTAAATTTAAATATAATGTAGATTGTGTTTGAAAAGATTAATAAATCGTTTCGGATAAATATACAATCGTAGTAATAAAGTGTCGAAAAAGACATTCGAAAATTGATCTCGAATGACATCATTTCCGGTTACTCGACCACGGCAGAATTTTTGAAATAAAATGCTATACGAGATATTGTATACCCATAATGCTTCTGCAATGCGAGCGTGTCCCTTCTGTAAGTATGTCACTACACATAGCAATCGTGCTTGTAATAATTGCCAATATTCGGGCAGCACACTTGTAAATCGTCTAAATATTCACCTGAAAGTTGGCAATCACTGCAAGCACAACTCAATTAAGCGTGTTTGCAGTGATTGCCAACATTCGGGTTGCACATTTGTGACTTTCTAAAATATTCTCCTCGAAAGTTGGCAATCATTGCAGGTAATACTACTACCTCATGCGTACTTGTAGTGATTGTCAACATTCAGTTGGCACAATTGTAAATTTTCTAAATATTCTCCTGAACGTTGGCAATCACTGCAAGCACAACTTCGTTATGTGTGCTTGCAGTGATTGCCAACATTTGGGATTCACGACTGTGAATTTTGTAAACATACTCCTCAATGGTTATTAAACACTGCCAACAGCACTGACTGCATAATTTGCACAACCAAGATGTAACATGTTAAGTAAAAAACGTGCAACATTAAATTTCAAAATTTTAAGAAGTATGATCACAACAAAATCCTAAATCTCCCAACAACTTTAGAGAAGACATAGGAAATCCCAACTTTTTAGTAATCTTTACAAAACACAGGGAGATATCTGATTATGGAGTGGAACACAAGGAGTAAGTTTTGTAAGGCAACATTGAAAATCACAACATTTCGAAAGCCACTATAGTTTGACACATCATCACGTCCAAGAACCCTTCGTCAAAACCGAAACATCCCCAAACCTCCGCGTCCGCAATCCTCTGCGGTTCCGACCAGACTTTGCGTGCCGGAAAACGGACTCTCGCGCCGCGTGCGAAGTAATCGGAAATAGCGTGGTCTTACCTTCTGGATGCGAGTCGTGGTTCCCGCGCCTACACGAAAGCTTGCCTGAAGAAGATCAAGGCGGCGCCACGGGTCCCACGGTATTCGAGCGGGCGCGGGAGCGCCCCGCTCCGTGCGGCGCGGATCAGATAATGGCGCAGGCTCCGTCGCGCGCCCGCACTCGCGCCGCATAGGCCTAG
Source organism: Julus scanicus (assembly GCA_034698625.1). Classification (NCBI taxonomy): domain Eukaryota; kingdom Metazoa; phylum Arthropoda; class Diplopoda; order Julida; family Julidae; genus Julus; species Julus scanicus. The sequence goes on along the minus strand of JAQGBW010001797.1, from coordinate 12,071 downwards.
CTCCGACGCGATCGATGCGTCGCGGCCCGCCATTGGTTGGCTGCCTGCGCCGCGGCCCGGAGGCGAGCGAGCCCTTGCGACGGATTCTTCGCCCAGCCAACCCCGCGCCGTGCCGCAGTCCGCCGCCGCCGCCGCGCGCACGCCAGAGTTCCCACCAGGGGCGGCCCGTTCACACGTAGATGGCAAGCGGCGCTGAGCGCAGACGGTACGCGTCCTCGTTTTTTGCCCGCGTCCTCGGCCGCGCTCTGCCCGCCATGGCCTCGCCGTAGACGGCGACGACCGCCGCCGCCGCCGACGTCGACGACGCCGAAAAGCACCCCTTACCGCCAGCCGGCGCCCGCACCATGGAACGGTGAGCGCCGCTACACCACCCCCCTACCACCACCAGTTCGCGAGAGCTTCCATCTTGCGTGCCGCGCGGAATCCATCGGTCTCTCCACTGCGACGCGGCTGCGGCATGCGGCCGCGGATTAAGCCCGTCCTGCGACGACGACCGTCGGCCCGCCGCCCGGGGCCCGGCGGGCCGATTGCGCGGTGAGTGCGTGACTGGAATGCCCGGCTACGGGAGTCTATGGGCGGGATCGGAGCCATGACTATCCACGGCGTGCTGTTTGCCATGGTGTTGTGCGGCTTAGCATCGTTCGGTAAGTGCTCGATTTTTCTTTTTTTTTCTCTCCCGCGGGTCGTCGCCCGCCCCCCGGCACGCTTAGGCCTAATACCCGGAGTCGCTAGGCCTAACGTCTCCATTGCTGAGCGTTCCAGCCAATCGCCACTTGGCTGCAGTGCTATCAACATCCGCAAACTGCGCTACCCAGCAGACAGCGCGGTCTACGCTGCTGGTGCGGCCTTCTAGCCTCAAAACGGGATCGCCAGCACTGCAGATCTCTTAAAGGGACCCAGGAAAAAAACGAAAAATGGACCTTATTACGGCAAGATGGATACGGAGCATGCTCTAGTCAGCTCTAAACAATATTTAGACCTGTTCTGAACATAATTTCCGAATTAAGAACGGGTGTTGTAGCCTCCAAACGGGATTACCATCTTTTAAAGAGACAAACGCAATGTTTTTTGAAAACGTAAGAAAAAATCTCGTTTGGAGGCTATAATTGTGCGGGGGGTGCGTTCTAGCCTTCGTACGGGATCGCCTGTGTATCGGATGCTCTGATTGCGTTTAAAGAGACACGATAAATGACAAAGAATCCTGTATGGAGGCTAAATCTGAAGCGCGGAATGAGCTTTGGCGTGCTGAATGCGCGTTTATATTTTAACCTCTAAACAGGATCGCACGTTTCCTTATGCAATTATGTTGGTTTAAAATAACCGGTTGAATCGTCCCGTTTTAAAACTAAAAACCTACGGAATCTTCATAATGTGGACGCAGTCCAGGCTGTTAAGTAGTAACGTTTAGTCTCAAAACAGGGTGACGTTTATCTTCCCGACGGAGGCATCAAATTTGGCGATTAAGAAAATGAAGGCCGGCTTTGAGGCTAATGATACGGTTCGGTGTGCGCAGTGGAGGCTAGGTCTGCGCATGCTCGAAGAAACGCTTTTCCAGTGTCGAGGCTATTACTAATATCGTCTTGAAAATGGGTGATTTTATGTACACGTTCTCAGGAACATGTTTTGGTTTAAAATTACAAAGTTAACTTGAGAAATATGCTAGATTACAAGTCTGACAACACAACCTACACTAAAAATAAGATGGCTGCCAAGAAGAGATATATCTAACTATATATAGCCTCCATTTTAGTTCCAATGCACATAGTGTAGTATGTACGGGTTAAATATCTTTACAATGTATAGCCACGTTTTAAATAAACACAGAATCTTATTGAGATCTATATGCCATATAACTGCAAAGACAAAATTAATGCATTCATGTGAAAACACTTTCTCTGAAGTAATAGACACGTGGACATAGGGTGAAAGTATTTCCATTAGAAACTAGCCACGAGTAGATACTTTGTCCCAAAATGTGGGTCTAGGTCTAGTGGTTTTTATAGGTTTTAGCATTGATTTTAGGTTTAACACTAAACACGAGGTATGGAGGCCAAACAATTTATCTTTTTTATTGTTCGTTTTTACCTTGTGATTTGGAGTGTATGAAAGAACATGTAACAGTGTTTCATCTCAATTTTTTTTTGAATATTTAAAAAAATCTATTTAGAAAAATAAGGAGAGCTTTTGTAAAATTTAGACCTTTATCCACACAGATACATACATTATCAGAATATAACCCTTTATCGCATATAATGTAGCCGTAGTGCTTGAATTAGCAATATCAAAAATTGTCTCTAATTTTAGGTTTTTATACTTAAAGTAAAATTTATTTACGCAATAGGATTATTAATTCGCAAATGTACGTATAATTATCTGTAGTTGTCCAAGATGAAGCCATAACTAGCAATTTCTGTAATTTTTGATGTCAAGAAATAGCTGTGCCAAGCCCTGAAAGTTTAAATGCGTTTATTTGACGTTCTATGAATCGGAAACACGCTTTCGTGATTTATTGTTGAATTGTTTATTGGATTGTTTGGTTTTCATGAAGACAACAAATAGTAATCTTGCTCTAAACGATATAGCGGTGTCATGAAAAAGTTGTTAGATTTGTTTAAATCTGGGTGACTAATTCGAACCACATGACACTGGAAATCCACATACTAGATAGGCAAGATCTGACAAATCTAAAAACTAATCTAAGATAACCAGAGCTGTAAATATTCTGTAGTAATTAACAGTGGCGGCACTAGGGTTGGTGTCACCCAGTGCGGTAACTCATGGTGTCACCCAGTGCGGTAACTCATGGTGTCACCCCTCCCCCCCCCCTCCCCGCTCACGACACCCCATTGTTTAGAATCCTCCTCCGAGTCCGCTCATTTTTGCTGATTTTCGTTTTTAAATTCAATATTTTCAGAAAATAAGAAAATTTTATCATTATTTAGCATTTTGGTGTCACCCGGTGCTGTCCGCACCCCCCGCACCCCCCTAGTGCCGCCACTGGTAATTAAATAAAGGTAAGGACTTGCAAGCATATTGCAGAGGAACTTCTGTTAACTGGGTTGTTTAGTTTATTATTATTTATCATTTCCTAAAGTCTTTTGTTATGCTGATGCTGCCATTTTATTTATTGTGATGCCCTCTTTTTGGAGTGACTCATGAAATTAGACCACGTTAAAAAGATGCGTGCTAAACTTAGAATTTATTTGACACATTAAATCTGTGCATCTATATATGACATAGACCATAACATGTTACTTTCTTAAATGTATATTCAGTGAGATGAATTTGTTTCACTAACATGGCTCTTGAATCTCAATGTTGGGTAAATCCTTTAAAACTGATCATACGTGTATGTATATGGCAATATATCGTCTGGTGAAGTCTCCATGTAGGATTTGGAAACCAAATTCTGTTTTTACATCTTCTTTTTTATATAAGATTGTAAAATATCACAGGAAAAAAAGCTTAACGGATGTTTTTGGTTTAACAAGTTTGATTGGAATGCAGAATTCTCCCCTTTATGCTATCATTTACTAAAATATACATCACCTTGCTATAGTTTATATCTGCGCTACAATATATTGGTATATGTATTTATTAAACATGTTAATTTTACCCCATAAAATCTAGAAAAAATACAATTATTTCCCTTTTCAATTTTAAATTATTTACCATATTAATAATTTTAATTTGAAGTCCATATTAAGGGTACAGTAAATTATGCATACATATAATCGAATCTTTCCCTTTGGGTTGGAACATTATTTAGGACCATATGCATAAGGCTATATTGTGTCCCATAATATCATAACAGCCATTATTCACCATACTCCATATGTCCGAAACATTTATCTAGTGTCATACATGAGAATATATTATATTCTCCATAAAGGTATATAACTGAAAACGTGCGATGATATACAGTTGTCATTTTATTTCATTGGTCATAAATTAAAGAAAACGCGTGGACACAATTCATTGCTAAAATATGAATATGACACATGCTGTTTAATGTCGAAATAACAAAATTAGACAAAGTTCATTTTCGACATAGCATAAATTTGGAAAACTTATAGCGACATACATGAATGTCAGCATTATTATATATGTTTACATGTTTACACATTAATATTTACACGCTTGACATCCATGCACTGTATTTTCATACAGTAAATAGCATTTTACATGTACAGTACATATGATCTTTTTCCACCCAGTCAGTATAGCCATCATATAAAATCAGATTTGGATGTACAAAACATTTCTGAATGTGGCCAATTTCTGATACTCCCATATATGCTACATTTTGAACTAGGGCAGCTTCATAAAAATACCGTTTTTTCTGGGTCAACAATGCAATTGTAGACCTACGCACAAAATCGTTCAGAAGGGGTCGAAAAAAAGAAAAGTAAATCCCAGTGCACATTGCCACTTTTCGGATGGTCGGTGGCGCCGTCTACCTCATGCGCTTGCGCTATACCAAAGGGCGTTATGTGAAATCGATTGGTACCCTCTTGCGCGAGCCTCTGCGCCTGAAGAAAAAGAAAAAAATCCGACGACTTGGCAGTTTTTTAATCCCAGTTCTTAATTTTTTTGTTTTCTTCTGACATGAAAATGTATACAACCCCTAATACGAACGAGGGAGCAATGGTTAACTTAATATGGCGGGAACTAATTGGACACGTGACAGTCACGAGGTTAATGCCACAAGCCAATGCGTTTAAGCGCACACTCAACGATGTTAAATGGCTCTATAGAAGTAAGCATAATTTGGAACACAATGAATCAAATCGTTTACAAATATTACTTGTAATCAAGATGGAAAAATATATACAGTGGACTCAGTTTAATGTAAAAGTGCATATTCATTGTGTGACTGGGCTCACCTAAAATTCGGGATTAGGGTTTTGGATTGTTATATTTTTGATAATTTGAAATAGATAAGAAAGCACGTAAAGAACCTATTAAATGTTTTTAATAGCTGTACAATTTTGATATTTACATATATTTACAAAATGGCGGCTGAAACCAAACCGAAGGGCAAACTTTTTTGCATATGTTTGTAAAAAACCTGTATATACGTACATGTACGTCTTGGTGGAGAGCCGGCTTAAGGAGAGATAAATGCATTAACATTTGACTAAGTAATGCATATACAGGGTTTCTATAACGACGTTATTATAATGCTACTTTGAACAATGTATTTCGAATATCTACTTGTAAATCTGTGAATTACATCTGGCAATCCCATGTGTAATTCATTTGTGTAAACAATCGACAAGCTTATAGAGCTATATAGTCAAAAACAATTACACAATCCTATATTTAGTTATATTTGAAACCTTAAAATTGAAGATCGTGTGATTATTGGAATGTGTTTTGTTAAATATCCATGGGAGCGAAAGGGTATTTTACATATAGTTTTCATTTCTAAGTAGTCCATCCATTATCAATGGAACTTAGTTAAATTGTATTAACTTAACAGTATAATTTACTTAAAAAGGCACATTAATCCCTAGCAGTGTCCATTTTGGAAAAGCACTAACATAATTTGATAACCTGTTTTTAATATTTAAAATATTTACCGAAATCATGACCAATTAATATACACAAATTTTGATAAAATTCTAGCGTAATTGGAATGCCCCTTTGAATATATTATTTTATTCAGAGTAATTTTTGATTTACTGTTTATTTTAAAAGATATTGGACAGGGTCATTATAAATGGACAACCCTGTCTATGTATATGTATGACAATTATTCGTATTTTTAGCATTAATTAGAACATTATGCGCGTTCCATGTTCTGCATAGAAAATATAATGTATTATTATTTATGGACGTAAATGTTTCCAGACATGAAATATCACAGATTTTGCTATATTCAGAAATGTATTGGGGGTAATATTGCATCCCTGATGGAAAAAAAAAATTATAGGAACATAGCATATGCTATATTATGTCCCATATTCATATATGAAATTCTCCATATGCATGTCTTAACACATTTATGGCCATATATGGCATTTTATTTCCATTTATTGGATTAGATTATGTTCAAAGCATTTATTTGGTACAAATATTGAAATACAGGTACAGAAATGCCAAGTGCAAATTTGGTATAACACCATAACAGAAAGTATTGGCATTCACTTGGATGTATGGTCATGCGTCCGCATATATATGAACATTTATGCATAACCTTTCTAAAAGCATATTTTTCACCGGTCCCAAGCTTATGCATTTAGACAGGTTCTACTGTATTTGAATGAGTATGTGCAATATATAATTTTTTTCCCTCCCGGGCTGTACAGTATAGACCGATATATTATTTTTCCACCGGGGGAGATACTGCGGATTTCTCTAATGACGATATGTGAATCTCGTTTGACGAGAGATAAACCCTTTTCATTAATTATATTAAGGCCTAGCGAAACTAACAGGATGCTCACGAGTCTACTAACTGATAAGTTTGGTGCACTATGGTGTATAGTGCTCAAAGTTTGGCACAGCATCAAAGGCAAGTACATAAATGTAATTAATGTGTAAAGCGAATTCCGCAACCGACATTCCGTCCCTGCGCACGACATTATCAGCAACCGTGAGTTGCCAAACAGGTTTCTTTTAAATTTACTTTCTGATTAATTAGGCACTTAAAGTGAAAATTAATAGCCGGATTCCGATGAAAAAATAACCAAGTTCACGCATTAAGACAGAAAAAAAATGTTGGCAAAGTGGAAATGACATTTTTTTTAAAGCTTATACTTTCGGTTATCGGACCGAGAAATTCCGTTTCCGGAGCGATTATACGTCAAATTATCGTCAGAAACTTCACATTAAATTAGTAAGCAACGTTGCAACATCAGTTATGGAAGAGTAACGTAAAACATGTCTGTAAAATGTTATGCATAAAAAATTCAAATAACTGGTCACGTGTCATTTGCAAGATATTTGGTATGTTATTCGGAGTATAACAATCATATGACACATACTGTATACGTATTTCCATATCAGAAATTAGGAAGATATGTATACATGTCCATGAGTATAATATACAGCATACAAGTTGTATGACCATGTAGGTATGCTCATATAATTCTACTATAAAACTGTATGTTTTGTATAACAATATTTGTCATCACCTTGTATGTCTGAAAATAATCGAACAGAACAGTACAGCAAATACCATTAATTATGACATCGATGCATTATGACCATACTGAATACATCTATACATGTTATAGAGTTATATTAGCATAAAATATTCCATACAGTCAATGTTTTTGAAAATATCACGAATGTATATTCTACACGAAGCTAAAACATGTTTGTAATATGGACATTCTAATTTCAAACAAACTCAAAATTCAACTGATAGGATACAGAACTGTTTTTCTAAAATGTGTTAAAAGGCTTTAATCGTTTAAGTTACATGACGGAAATATGTGAAAATATGAACAGTAGGAATACTACCAGCTACAGGATTGTAATACGAAGTTTTCATATGGTAGCATCGATCATGTGCAGTTTGCATTAAAGTTAATTATTTAGTTTTTGAAGTTGTTTTTATACGGGGCTAAAACCCACAATACAAACTGCGGATTTTTTGTCAAACCAGTCTTATTTGAAAACAGAAAGATTTGATCAAATCCATTAGCACTGATGGATTTTCGCGGACTAACAGAAGAATTGTGGTCTCCTGATTCTGAAGGACTGCTTCATTGAATTGGTTTCTCTGACTTGATTCAAAAGGATCAATCAATCCGTCGATCTATGGTTACCACATTTATTTGTAGGTAGCAACTTGAAAATAAAATTACCTGTGTGTTTCAGTGCAAATTTAGGAACGAATGTAAATAAAACGTTACGGATCAATATGGCTGGTGGGATTTATGTAAATAGAAGTCGGCTGACATCAAGCTTTATAAAAAATAAGTGTAATTATTTCTGCACATATTAACGTTCTCATAATGACAAACGTAGTTATTTTTGGAATCAAGAGTAGATTTAATCTAAATATGACAGTAGCTACTGTCTTACACAAGAATCTGGACGCTGCTTACCCGTAAGCAGCGCATATATATATATATAGATAGATATTGCCTGTTCGAAAGCCTTCGTCTCCATTGCGACCATTTTAACTCATCTAAAATCAAAACTGAAATAAATTCTGTGAGATTTTGATTCAATGAAAATCTTTTCTTGGAAGCAAGTTGACAATCAAGAGAAATTCTATACATCTCCTTTGTCGCCATTTTGGTTGCTGTCAGTCTTGTTTGTCAAATGTTTAAATACACCAGATGCATTTCATCATATTTCAGTTGCAATAGATTTCGTTTTTCAGTCTAGCAATGATAAATATATACAATTTACTATAATTTGTAAGCATTTTGTCTAATTCATGAAGTGTCTCACTTTACCCCATAAATGAGATAAAATAAGACATTCCGCAACAACTTTTTAAACGTTAAAAGTTTAGGGGAGAGGGGGTAGGAATGGGACGCAGGAGGAATGGGACATTGCCAATAATTTAAAATTTAAAAGGGTAAAAAGTTTGACAATCGTTAGTCTACATTGCACTTGTGTTCCCCCATTTTCTTGTGTAAAATGGTGGACTTCTGATGAAACAAAAGAATATGGGAAGGAAAAGTGTGATTTCACTACCAAAAAGTACGTTTTTACTTCAGATTTTAAACTCTTCTGAAAGTATCGTTTATCGAGGAAACATTTTCCAATTAAGTACATTAATAGCAGTTAGGATGGTTATGATGTTATTAGACGTTTCGCACCAATCTGCCAGTTTTTTTTTAATCTTATGGTGTGTTTAAGACAAATACCTAGTGTTAGGAGGATTAGGACAAAATAGTGCAGGAGGAATGGGACATCCTTGTTGCTGGAATTCAATGCATTTTTTACTTTTAGAATTTTAGCATGTGCAGGAGCTAGGTCGCACGTGCAACAGTTCTTATTTTGTTTGATGTTAAAGCTGGTGATTTTGTGTCGGTGTGATTTGCCAAGAAAAATAATGTGGGTATGAACTCAAAAAAGCTGAAATGTATTTTTTGTGAAGAAAGGAGAATACCGTGAGTTTTAAATTTACTGATAAAGAATCATAAACTTGGTTACAAAACTTGACGTCATTCTGAAGTTTCCCCAGCCTTTTCTGTGTGGAGAAAGATCAAAATGGCGGGAAATCTACACATTTTGCATTGATGTTAGGTAATTTTCAATAGTTCATTAGTTTTCGTAAAAAAATCCTGCATAAAAGTAAAGAGTGATCCTATTATTGCAAATAAATAAAAAAAAAATAATTTAGTGCGGTAAAATCCTTTATATTTTCGTTTTAAAAACAGTGTCCCAATCCTCCTGCCACGCGTCCCATTCCACCTGCGCGCAGGAGGAATGGGACAAAATGGAGAGTGGTTTTATTTCAATTAATTTTCTTATTTTAGTAATAAGAAAATATTTTAAACACTGTGTACTGTATTCCCAATAGTATGAAGTAAATTTGTGAATAAAAATTGCTGCGTTTTAAGGTTTTTACATTATTTTAAAATTGAAAAGGTGAAAAATGGCCCATTCCTCCCCACTCTCCCCTACAGTAGATTTGATGAAATTCGCTACGTAAAATTTTCGTACACTTAGCAATATCCTTACAATTTTAGATAAATAGGACAATTTATTGGATGCGCAAAAAATGCATTAATAAATGTGACTGCTCTTCAATCTCCCCTATATCATTTTTGCACCTGTGTAGATTCATAGGCAGCCAATGGCCTGCGTGTCTATGTTTGCCATTTTTGTTTCTAAAAATGAAAGCGAAAACAGATTCCGTCAGACTTATAGCGTTAATTCCTCTTCCGTATACATTCAAGAAGCCTGTGTTAGGTACAAGTACATATATAGACTACCTTGAGTAATTTTCTTCGGCAGCCATTTTGATGGAAAATCTAAGGGAGGAAAACGAGAGTATCAGCAGAACGCTTTAAAGCGCTTAATTCGCTCTTAATTGACTTAGCAGGGCCCGCGGCCAATGGATTATACTCCGTTTTAGTGTTCATTTTTATGGGCTGTTTCAATACGGCAATTTTATTTAAATTTCCGACCTGTACGCCGTAGCTGGGGTAACGTTTTTTTTTTTTATTTCGACGTCATGAAACGGTAATTCATTAATTAGGCCCGAACGTTGATTTGCCCGCCCTATCCCTACCTATTCCCCTACCACCGCCGTAGTCGACCCTTCCCAGCTCCCGCTTTCTTATCTCCGGCATCCTTTATCCAACATGCCGCCCCATCGTCCTGCACCGCCCGTCATTGAGTCTCGCAGCATCTCCGCAATGTCGTTTTCTCTCTTTCTTAATGGCTGCGTCATTGGCCTCATGGAACCGGGGCCATTGTTTCGCTCATTCTCAGCAAAAAGGGGGGCCTTCCAGCATTTCCATCATGGCCCCACTCCCGCAGAACCCGGGGAAAGCGTCTAGGTAGACGAGGGGAATAAATATAAAGAAATAGCGCTGGTAAACTTCATGCATTGGACAAATATGTCGTCATATTTATTGTTTCCTAGTGGGGAAAAAATATGGGATTATATAGCATGTCTCATATACAGTCGAACCTATTTATCTCGAAACCCTGTATCGCAATTTTTGAAATTCCCTACCTTTACAATCTAAATTCAATGTATTTTCCATGTATATCTCGAAGTATGTTCTTCCAAAACCTATATTTCTCGAATTTCAAACAAGCCTCAATTTCAAAAATCGGTGTTCCTTCAATAGATAGCACACATAAAGAAGTTTTGTTTGTCCAACCACAACTTCTTATAAATTTTCTTGAACCTCAAGAAAATGTCGGACAAGAAGGATTCACAGCTATTGCTAACCTTAGGAGGATAATCGAATCAAAAAGGGTAGACGCCAAAAATCCTTAAAAGGTATGCTAAAAAGTTTGCCACTGTGATTACGTATTCATTGAAATTAATAAAAAATGTCGTTCGTAAAGGTATTTTCTTTTAATATGCATGCATAATCAATAATGGGAAAAAATTCTATTCAATAGACATTTCAACCTGTTTATCTCGAAATTTTAATCCTTCCCATGGAATTCAAGATAAGGAGGTTCGACTGTGTAGCAATGTATGTGAACATTTAAGGCCATATGTGTCATTTAATGTCATAGAATTAAACATGAATATCTTACATTATATAGGATTGTTAGAACTATATGTATAAGCTTATCGTTACCGTTAGGGCTCTCGGTCCCTACTGCGGATATTGCAAGGAATAGATTATTAGGGGTAAGCACTTGATTGTGACATTGTGAAATGTTACAAATATGTACATGTTTACAAACTTGTCAACAAAATTAATTCAATAAATAATGTTTATTTAAAATTTACATTAATTGTCTTCTTTTCAGAATGGGGGGAGGGGAGGTAATATCGACTTACGCAAAAATATTTCGGGGTAATGGATAAAAAAGTTCCCCGACCGCTGCTATAGATGGACCATATCTGAGGTTGGAATGGTCAGTAAGTAGTTAGCAATGTTATTGTTATTGGAAATATGGGGAATGGTGTTTTGTTAAGGCAGTCGCACATACACTGTGGGACTCGGCCCACCTGTAATTGGCATTAGCATTTTTTGATATGCATTTTATATTGTTTGGTAAAGAGGAAGGAGCATGGTCGGGGCAGATTTTTAAAAGAACTATCATTTCATTGGCCTGGTAACAACTGTGGAAAAAACGCGAAAAACTACAGTCATGGTAGACAACCCGGGAATTGATCCCAGATCTCCCGAATGAAAAGTCGGAATGTTGAATTACAAGAAAATATGGTTGTTGAGTTAAATTGTTCTTAATATGTTTATAATGTGAAACTATAACTATAAATATGGCACGTGCATTCGAATCCACTAATTGGAAGTGAAAATGTATGGAAATAAAATAGATTGGAAACATATGGAAATACGTATATGGGCATATAATTTGGGCAATAGGGGAGAGTGGGGTGTAATGGGACGCAGGAGGAATGGGACATTGCCAATAATTTAAAATTTAAAAGGGTAAAA
>JAQGBW010001796.1:0-23231 GCA_034698625.1 Julus scanicus | reverse complement strand
ATGCAAGGTTCATGTACCTAAACATTGAATGCGGAACATGTATTTGTAGCATTGTAAACCTATGACATTTTACCAAAATTTTTTTTTAAAAAGGTTGCCCTTCCCAATAGGGGACAACTCCGAATAATGAACAAAACTTGTGGTCCCGTGACTGTCCGCTTTTCGGAGGAACCACTGTATATCCCTGTTTTACACGCAATTAGGAATGATAAGCTCCAGAAGTGACATCTAAGCTCATTATCATTAATTGAACTTTGCCTTCTCATAAATTGACTACATTGCCCAGGAATAAAGACGCTCTTCAAACAATGGCGCTCTGGCTCCGCACGTCAATTTTATTTATATTCTGAGCGAATTAAAAGACCAGCAGCCGGGGGTTTTCAAGGGGAACCACCTAGGAGACCGAAATGGCTGTTGAGCAGTTTGTGTATTTGCATTATTTATGCTTACTAGGAGTCAACAACATCCAGGATGGCAAATCATGAGAAACGAGAAAATCAATCGATGGAAACGGCGATGAAAAAGCGAATTTATGGGGAGGATGGCTCGTGCTATTTTAAAAATGAGTTGTAGAGACACGTAGCAGTCAATGACTGAGCCAGAAAATAAATTACGAATTTTTTAAAGTAGTGCCAGTGAAGAAAGAGTATGATTATGAGAAATGATAGCCAAGTGCAACGACGAGGAATTTATGATAGGAATGTGGAGAGGGTGTTAAAGGTAATGCTACGTCATAAAAATGCTCAAAACTGGAATACTAGGTGAAACAAACATGTTAACGCCATGATTGAACATAGTTTTATGAATTGCGAAAGTTTTTTATCCCCCACTTATAAACTACAGTTGAAAACATTCGTGGATTTAACAGGAAAAGTAAAATAAAATTGAAAGAAAAATCCAGTCTATACTGGAGATACAAGAAATTTCCTTCAAATTTACCCTTTTTTTTAAAATTTTTTACTATGTAGAACTACTTAGTTTGGTCATAAGAAGCCATCATGAATTTTCAATTTTAAGATATATAAATGAGCACTTTAAGAAGATACATCAACTATATGTTACCACATCTTTCTAGACACATTTCCATAAAACCGTCCTATTTTATAATTTTGAAATGTTAAGTTTGATATAATAACTATTCAAGTGGCAGCGATTTTAAATAAATCCTTTACAAAAACCAAAAAAAAAAAAAAAAAAAATTTAAATTCTGTAGAAGATTTTCAGACTTTTTGGAAAATAATTTTTAGTAATTGGTCGTGAAATGGGTCCTTGAAAATTTAACAAATAAGCCTTTATTCATTGATTTTTTCCCACCAAATTTAATAAACACACTGAAAGTGAAATACCATCATTTTCGAATATTTCCATATCTGCACATTGTTACCATTGAGAGTATTAGCTTCCCGATAATCTTAAGTAGTATTTCCGGTTTGTAGCACTACACGTGACCGAACACTGTACAAATATTTGCAACAGGCTTAGAAAAATGTGCTGCCGTTTAATGGGTCCATGGACATGTAGCCTGAATGCACACCACAACAGAAGTATTGTCGATTTTTGGTAAACATAAATCCGAGTGTAGAGACATCCCAAAATAGAAAAATAGGCCAGCTCGTCTAGATGTATGTGCTCCAACAGTCGGTACGAGAAAATAAGACTGAAAAGCGAAAATTTGGGGAAGATGCGAATGTTTTCTGTATGATGCAACACCCCCTTACATGGATGCTAAACTTGCCCAGGGTGAAGATTGAGTTGCCATTCTGTCGGTTTTGCATGAAGAAACTTAAACCTACACCGACAGATGGTGTATTTGGCCCGGGTATAACCCTTAAATCTGCCCCAAATACTGGCCAGTTTCGGTATGACGGCATATATAACCGTTGACGTCAATGCAATACATTAGGAGAAATCAGCATGCACCAAAACCCACTTTGGAAGACTGCCATTCGTGAGGTTGTGCAAATGGCCGCCATATTACTGAGCTAATGACAAGTGCAAATGCGACAACTAATTTATCTACACATCAAGACGTTTGTTAGTGTTACTGTGTGGATGTTGGGCGCACACACCCTTGTTACTCATTAATTCATGACATAAACGAGACAACAATACAATCGTCGTAAATTATGAGAAATAAATTTCGGTGTACAGTGTGCGTCAGAAGGCACGACGATTAGGTTGGGTTGATTTGCAACTGATATAAATGTGGTATTTTGCGAAATACTGAGTTTTTAACTTATCTACCCGAGTGGAAAAATTACACGTGGGGCGGTCAAAATGTGTTGCATATTCGTTTATTATTCGAAAACCAGATGTTGTACAAAATAACTGAAATAGCCATTTTAATGAGTAGGAAATTAGCTATTTTTCAATGTTGGACCCGAGTTTGCTGACACATTTATCCCAATGTTTGATGAGATTTTTTACTCCCCTCTCGTAAAATGTGTTGTTGGCTATGCAGATATTGCCACAAATTGACGTTTTCGGACGACAAACTTCTCTTTTTGTCATAGTTTCGCGACCTTTCTCAAAGCTTAAACACAATTACTTTGTGAAACGTATTTGTCACCGTAAACGCCTAACATTTCACTATAAATTTCACTTTTGTACGACATCATGAACCCTTTTATTAATTTTTTAAGTAGTGTTTGCATCAAGTTTCTCTTTAAATAAGTCAATTTCTTTTTTAAATACACTAAATGTACATTTTTGAAATAAACCCATGGTATAAGACTTTAGGTGAACTATTTTCCTCTAAAGTGCAATTTGTTTATCTGCATTTAGACTAAGAATTCTTATAATTATAAAAAAATTACAACAACAAAAAATGAGAACAAAATTATGATTTTTAGCTGAAGGAATTTTATACAAAAAAAAACTCATTCTATTTATAGACAAAATAGCGAAAAAAAAATCAATTTAAATATTCTATCGTTAACTTTTTCTACATGAAACCGGAAATTAGCTTTTAGGCAGGGGGATGAAATCAGAGTTAGGCTCTGAATCCGTTTTTGGGAGTTAAAGCGTATATACATAACCTTTTTGGAAAAACATTGTTTAACTCAAATTGCACTCGGAGTGATGAAGAAAAATGCAATGTCGTAAAACTCGCTCTTGCTTCCGTACTTAATTAGTGTAAATGAGATTACAGTACGATTTTTTGCAACCAAAATTCGCTAGCGAAACTTAAATCATTATTTATGAAGAAAGTTCTTTGCTTTGTTCTTTGGGACTTTAATTCTCGTTTTTATTTCCCTGGTGTCATTTTTAAAGAAACGCAATTTCTGGACGTCTCCAGTTTTAGCGTCCTATTCTTTCTTTAATGCCATTCTTCCTACTCCTCCTCCTCGTTGTGAAAACACGAAACAAAATAACCTTGAATAATTTAATTAGCTTTTATGAAAATTCATGTTGCATTGTACCTGGCTTGAAAAGGTGTCACGAGTATGAGCAAACACTTACAGGGTGATTCTGTAACCTGTTCATGTGCCACCTGAATAACATATCAAATTAAAGGTGAACATTCTCAACAGTTGCTACTTAACACAAGTGAAGATTGTTTATTCAGAAGTTATACTCGATTGCTAATAACAAATTTTAATTCATCCCGGATGGGAAAAATATAGTCGCTATCTTATAGCCATATGATTGGAAAAGTCTCCATGTGCCTAAACACTTGACAGAAACATTTGTTGTCATGCATGGTTGCCAATTTATGGAAGAAAACATGTACTTGGGGGCCATTCAAAAAGTAAGTCCTCAAGAGAGGATGGAAGGGAGGAGGAGCAGGAGGAGCAGGAGGAGGAGGAGGAGGAGGGAAAGGTGAGGGGAAAAGCCATTATAAACGTCCACTAATGATGGTATTTTTCAGTTTTTGGATTTTCTATTTGAGTTTTAAAGGTCAGTGAAAGGGACACCGGACGAAATGTGTCCCCAGTCCCAAATGTACTACTTGAGTTTTTAAATCCTTGCTTGCGAAATTCGGGAATTATGCCTAACTTTGTGTTAAACACCAATCTTATGATGAAATTTCCGTTAATCAGAAAAATCTGGAAAAATGTTGTAGGAAGGCAAGTGCTTGAAAATTTATAGGATGGGCTTTTTTTATAGGAATTTATAAGATATGTACCAACAAATTTTCCGGACAGTCTTACTTTTCAAACAAAAATTAAATAAGTCTATGAGGAAGGAAGGGGGGGGGGGAGGAATTGGGTCTTGGCTAAAATGGACATCATGTGGACAGGGGGAGGGGGTTTTGTAAAGGAATTTTGGGGATGTCCATTTTGAATGGCCCCTTACATTTTTGCTGAGAGTTTGATTATGGGACATATGCAGGATTATAACTGCAGTTAATTGAGGACAGTACTGGCCAGGGTGTCATCTTAGGTGATCCCTGAGGGCCTCATGATGTGGGGTCCCTTAATATTTCAACAATATGAGCATATACAGTCCATGTCCAAGTTCATGTCCTTTCACCCTTAAAAAATGCATGAAGGCTTGCTTTGGGATTACAGGGTGTTAACGTCAGCTGACATTCTTTAACAAATGCTCTCTTTTCAGACATTTATCTCAATCTTTGCAAACGTGATACCTAGCAAATATCCACCCTTTTCATCTCAAACTTACGCAATCACTTACTTTGCAAATCCATGTCATATTTAGCACACACACCATGAGGAAACTCCAAGTTTGCGCAAATCCTTTTTTCCCCCCTTGAACTAATTCTCCTATCCTTTTATTTCTATTCTTAGCTATTACTTCCAAATGTTTCTCCATTAACGCGAGTTGTAGCTTTAACTCAATTTTATTTATTTATATTACTCGTTTGTCTTAAACAAGCGTATTTGTCATTTTATGTATCGAAACCTGAAATGATTTGTGGGATGGATTTTCTGAATTGCCTTTATTTGTCAACTCGTAAATTTAATGTAAGCAAAGCACTGGTTTGGTGTAGCGAGGTATTCACGCTCCAGTGCCGACATTATTCTTCTTTAAGGTTAATTGTTTTCGTTGTTGCATTTCACTTTTGCTAATAAGCTTCCAAATCTAGCTTTAAGGAAATTTTGGTTTGTAAATATTCATGAATTTCGTAGAAGGCGAGCTGATTTTTGCTCTCGAGCTACACAGTTTGACGTTGAAATATTTAAGCATAAGACTGTTACACCCACGTCTAACGCTTTTTTTACTGACATGATGTAACTTGAATGTCAGAAACCCAGGGTTTCAACAACTTTAATTTGATTTTTGAAATGTCGAGTTCTTTATAAGCCTTATTAATGAGTTTTTAAGAAAAATTGCCTCTATTTCCAAAAATAAATGGGTAAACAACTAATGCGTGGTTCTTTCTCAATTTATTTTCTCGTAGACCCATTCATATTCGAAGATTTGTTGAAAAGAATAAAAAAAGAAATCGATAATAGTGATTTTTCATCTGAAACAAATTGCAGCATCTTAACAGTTGCGAAAATGGCACTGTAGATGGCGCTGATGTTTAGATAGCGGAAACCCAGCAAAAGTGCTTAGCCAGGCGTCCTTCTGTTATAATAAATGTTGTTTTAAAATTATCGTACAATTTTGATCTGTTTAATAATGCTATTTATAGCATGCAAAAACACAGTGCTGTATTTTAGCAAGGATACAGTCTCGTATAGCACTTCCTGCGTTTAATTACGAGGTTTTCATTTCAACAAAATATTAAGCAATGTCAGAAATAGGCCTAGTTTTATCATTAGTCACATAATTACGTGACCTAGATGACCACGGAACCGAGAGAAAGTCATTGTTATCGAGAAATGCGCTAACAATTAATGCATCCTTTCCTTGTTAACCATGCATGAGAATCATCAGACCTTCTGAAAATTATAATTGGCCTAATTAGATACAATGTTGGCAATGATCGATTTACCGACGTTGAAAACACGCTTTTCTTATAATTTATAAGATCTTAGAAATTATGAATAATTATGAAGAAGTGAACCAATTTTCCTATGTCCTCAGTGTAATTTTAGTTTTTATGGTAATTAACTGACATCATTAAAATAATCATAACTATTAGCTGTATTTATATTAGAAACACTGAGTAGACTAATATTGTTTTTTTCATCATGAGGTAATTATCCCTTCTGTTTATGTTATTACAGATAAATATAACATGTTTATTTAGTTTTAAACACATTATATCTACAGTTTTGTGATACGTATGTGAATAATTCTAAATAGACAGTAATCTTTAGGTATAATAACACTTGGCCGACAACTTACTTCGCCGACAGCCCATTTTACCACCAAATTTTCCAATCTCTCTTAAATTGACAACATATACTAGATAGATTAGGTTTGGCTTAATATTAAGAAATCATCATCTCATTATAACAATGAGTGTCGGCTAAATTGGCTGTCGGCAAAGTGGATCCAAACCATCTTGAACATTGTCTAAAATATCCCTTAGTAATGGTACAATACATATAGGTGGTCATCAACGTCCATATACAATTATTTATGAAGGTTTAGCTAATAATGGTCTGGAAGCACAAAAGACCATTCATTTATTTTACGAAGAAAGCAAATTGGACCCAGTTTCTCGAAATTACATTTGGTAGGTTAGTATATAACTTGAAACGCGATATAGACGACATATTATTTTTATTTCCACAAACATGTCAACCATGCCACGCGACGGAATGCCCATTGTACCAACTGTACATGTAGCATGTCTCATCAATACATGTTCAGAATTGGCATTCTTTGCTGGCAATATACAGCATATACCGAAATAACCATTGTTCAAACGTGACAAGATGCAAACAATGCAAAAGGAATAGTCGATAATATTGTAGATTAGAAACTAGAAATAGATGTTACATACCTATTTTTTTTACTGAAATTCATTGACTTTGAAATAAGCGAAATATCGTATTATTGAATATACAAAGCCTGTTTTACTAAGTCTTTATGCAATTTTGATGTGTTTAATATTAATGATATTATACAAACCGATGCATTATTTAAAATAACTTCCCGAGCCTAGCACTTTTCACAATTATTTGGTATCAGGTATACTAATATTAATATGTACAGTATATTGCACATAAGGAAATTTATTACATTTTATTAAGTATTTTCAGTATGGCCTGTGTATAGTTTAGAATTTTCACATGTTCTGAGAATGTTCAAAATGTTTTGAAAACGACCTGAGAATGTTCTGAAAATGAAATGAGAATGTTCTGAAAATGACATGAGAATGTTCTGAAAATGACATGAGAATGTTCTGAAAATGACATGAGAATGTTCTGAAAATGACATGGGAATGTTCTGAAAATGAAATGAGAATGTTCTGAAAATTAAATGAGAATGTTCTGAAAATGACATGGGAATGTTCTGAAAATGAAATGAGAATGTTCTGAAAATGACCTGAGAATGTTCAGAGAATGTTCTGAGAATGTTCAAAATGTTCTGAAAATGACCTGAGAATTTTCTGAAAATGACCTGAGAATGTTTTAAAAATGACCTGAGAATGTTTTGAAAATGACCTGAGAATGTTCTGAAAATGACCTGAGAATGTTCTGAATATGACCTGAGAATGTTCAGAATTTCTTATAAATGTTCTAAGAATGTACTGAAAGATTCCTGATAATGACCACATGCTATATAACAGGCTAAACCAGACTCAAGAAGAAGAAAAAAAATGCATATTATTTTACATTTTAAAATGCTGAAACGATTCATAAATATTTCATTTAGAAAAAAAAGTATTTTAAAATACATTCTTGAATTACTAAAAAATAGGCTACTCATAGTAACATCATACCAGATGATACCAGAATCCATCAACTTTTTGTTATGAAAGTTGAACATAGTAGTCTTCTACTTTTACCATTTTATCTGTAATATACGAGTAGTTACCTAAATATTCTACGATAAAGTTTGAATGTGCTTGTATCCAATTCCATTCGAAGGCACGCAAATTGGATAGAGCTATTTTACATCGGTCTACAAGTCGAAAATATGCTATTGATTTTTCGCCTAATTCCACCCGGGAGAAGCGAATTTTATCGGAAAATCTTAATATGTACGTTTGAAAATTAAACCAATCCTGCCGCATGACGTCTGCTACCTTCGCGAGTGTATTTGGTTGCGAAAAAGATGGGCGTAGTCTTATCGGATGCTAAATTAATTGCGGAACTGCAGGAAATTCACTTCACATAGTACCCAGTACGGTTGTAAAACTAGTAATGAATAGCCGGTTTTCCCATTTTTATTTAATCCAAGATATATATATGCGGGCTTGTATCGCTTATAATTCGCAATAGGGTTTCAGAAGATTATGATGAGCAATAGGTTTGAATTATTCAAGCCCATGTGAGATGAAAAATAATGAAATAATGGCATCGGCCCAAGTGTCGTCAGTGTTGTAACACGGATGTATGCCAAGTCCCGATAATGCTGTTTAAGCAATTACCAGCGACAGAATGACATCAGTTTTATAGCATTTATAAAACGATAAGCGTAGTTTCATTGCTTTAGCCGCGTGCGGTCTTTTATAGGGCCGAAGATTTATTGTTTATTTATACGAAGTTCAATGTTTTTATAATAACAACAACAGTGGCAAGATGGCTCGTATGTGAGGGTGAGCAGAAAGTAGGTCGGATCACTCGACAGTCGATTTCACGATTAGATTACAAATTTCGACAGCAAAGCGTGTTATAAATAATACATATGGTAGATGTGAAAATAGCCCTGGAAAACCGATTTTGATATAATTTCTCCAAATGTGTTGGAAAATTTTTAAGTATTTCAAGACTCGTCTCTTAAAATTTCAAGAACCATGACTGGCTACCACAATATGTTTCAAAACTGAAACATTTCTCTAACGAATTTGTAAAAAATAATTTTCTGTTGGTTTTTATTAAGGGTTTTTCCGCAGGAAATTCAAGGATAAACTGGTTTTTAATGCTAATTTTAAGCATAATACCCGACTTTTCCGAGGTAATAAAAATTCAAGTAAACATTTGCAGATTTTCAAGGCTGCCGGACACCATGTCCGCTTGAAGAGAGCGCATGCGCACAGGCACATTTAAACCGATTTTATGTAAATGAGTTATCAACTAGGAGAAAAATCCATTTCGTGATTTGGGCTAATATTCGATAAGCTAAATTGGGTAGTTTTATCGTAATTACAAAATAGTTTTTCATAGTTCACTGACATTTTTAAACACTTGGATGAATCATTCTCTCGTGATATTTGATCACGTTTTGTACGTGATGACCGCTTTACCATGGAAATCATATGATAAGGCTAATGATCCAAGGATTTTTTTGTGGAAACAATATGTTCGATTTTTGCTTAAAACATGTATGTGTGTGGTTTTTTTCCACAAGAATTTTATCTGCATAATTTAGAATACATCGGCTTGTAAAGTTAGTTTTTCAACTTCGTTACCGTGATGACTTTTTATGGTTAATGGTGCATTTTATCGCAAACAGGGGAGACATTGCAAACGATGCTTTGCACTGACTTACATAATTCAGCTAAAAATAGATAAGTAGGGAAACATTTTTGAGAACACAAACTGAAAATTGTAGGGTTTAAACGGAAACTCGAAATTATAGGTTGTTATTGTTGATGTGAAATTCAGCAATTGCGTAAGCATTGTCAGCAATTGCTTTTCACTAAATATTTCAAGTCAACAATCTGAATCAGAAAATGTGAAATCTTATTTTTATACAGCTTTATGAGTTTCTGAAGAATTTCCATCAGTCTATTTGACCCATTTCTAAGCATTTCTACTCATTTACTCATCACTATATCCTTACATTAAAAAAGCAGGTTAAGAATATGTGAAAAAATAATTGTTAGCGAATATATGTATTCTGGTTTCTAAGCTGACATTTTGAATAAAACTTTTTCTCAACAACATGAATTTTTCAAAGATATTAACTCTAAATTTCGACTTTGACGACCTCGTGTACAATTTTTCAACCGCTCTAGGGATCTCATAGTTTTCTATAAATGTGCAGTACATTTTACTTGAGGTAATTTCAAGTTTTTTACTGTTAAAATAATGTCTAAAGTTTTTGACTCGCTCGTATAGGTCGAGTATAATCTGGATGATGCTAAAAGTTTGAAAGTTTTCGGGATTAGGAAATGGTGACAGTGGGGATTTGGAGAGGAATAAAATAGCCGAAATTGTGTTCAAACCTTTTAAATGCGAGTGGAAGTTAGTGTAAGAAGTAAACCTTCGTCACTGGCACTAAAGTTGATTAGGTCGAGCTTTTTCCCTCCGTATGCAAACTGTTCACTGCTCACTTTCAAACTGAAACACTCCGGCTTAGTGAACTCGTCGATCTACCTTTTACTCCAACACTATAGACTTATCCGATCGATTTACACCTACTAATCTTCTTCAACTCCAAATACACATCACCGGCCGTCCATCACGTGATTTTATCAGGCTTTTTTAGCAATGAGATTCCGCCTACGTTTGCGCCCAGCATACTTTGCCACTTTTCAAGGCGATACTATGCACGTTAGAGACAGACGAACTACCAGCGCCATCTAGTGACCAAGTAACGAGGTTTTTGGAGAATAAGGTTCGCCGATTATCCATAGAGGGCGCTCCTTGTAGAGGGTACATGTATTTTGATATCATTGTTTTGTCCATGCAGGGGGTCCCAAAGAACTGACCGAGCGATTCAAATTTATCTGGGTTCATTTTCAGGGTGTCTCAGCAGCATTGAAAATCGGGAAATGTGCTTGAATTTTATCACCTCGGAAAAGTTACGAATTCGTGTTAGGCACCAGTTAATGCTTGAAATTCCTGACAGCGTCGAGAAATTTCCGGTTCCGAAAAAATTCTTTATAATAAACATTTAAACACAATAAACGATAACAACAAAAATAAACTAAATTCAAATTCTTAAGAAAATTGTTCAAACTTTTTGTAAAAATGTTGTGGTAATTGGGAGGGGAAAAGTGTAGAGATGAATCTTGAAATCCTTAAAATTTGCTTGAATTTTTTACAACAAATTTATTGGACACTGAATTTCTTTCCCTCGTCGAATTTTCTCGATATTTACTGTAAATAAAATTTAATGTAAAAACCAAAAATACAGTTTACTACAGTAGAACCAATCTTGTTGGGATTGGTGGTTAGTTAAGGGAGAGAGACGGTTAATACGGAGTATCTAAAAATATTATTAATAACATACACCTAGTGACATATTTCATTTTTTACAATTAGCATATTTACAAAATTAATCCTTATTTTTTTATTTTTTTTTTAAAATAATTTTTGGAAAATGTGCCTATTTTCAATGGCGATAGTTTTGAAACCGCCGGTTAAGAGTTTTACTGTAGATAACAGATTAAAATATAATATTAAAATTGTTTTTTATTCAAACTTCATACACAATATATCCATCCATAGGCTGGTTTCAGCATACATTGCGACTACTTGTATAATGTGACCCTGCACATATACTATGCCTGAGATATTAAAGCTCTAAAACATTGACGATCAAGTAATTGGGTTTTTCTCTTATTTTTTTGGATACCACTCGAGTTAAGTGAGTGCCGTTTATACGAGGCGTTTTTTCCGGATATTCTTCTATCGATTGTGAGTAAAAAAAACCTCGATGCTTGACCAACTGCGGTCAAACAATGTTTGGTGATAAATTGCAGCAAACAAGCTGCGAGTTCGTTTAAAAATCTATCCGTTTAAAATTAGTGCTTATAGCGATTTCATTGTTATTGTGTCAACTACACGTGACTAGGTCGTGGACATTGTGTAGAATTTGATAGAGGATGTTTACAGAATTGAAATATTGTTTTTGAAAAACATACAACATTAAGTTGAATGGTTTAGGCTTAAATTTAAACCTCGTTCATACAAAGTCATTTGATGGAAATAAATTGGATTAGTGCGAATTGTATTTAACTAAATTTAAAGCAGTTTGGTGCAGTTCTATAGTTTATTTTTTTAAAACTTTTGAGCAATGTATATATATTCTTTGGAGATAAAGTAACCCCACCCTTGTCCACGCATACATTTTAAGTAAAGTTTAAAATAATATTACGGTATATTCACCCGTCATTGTTAATGATTTCAAACTTATATGTCAAAGGTATAATATTGCGTAAACTTCCTCATGAATTCCCTATAAGCTACGATATGATAACAAGGGTACATATTTGACAATTTTGCAATAAAAATGTTCAGATAGCTATATAATATCGTTCACTGTGTTTACAGCTTACGGTATGTTTTTCATCGATTATAATCAGGTGTTTACAATTTGTCTAGTTCGGTAGAACAGCTTCACGCAATAAGAGTTTTATTTACAGTGTGAGACGTGAATTTTCTCATGCCCTATTTAAATGACAACATAGTGGTAATATGCTTTTTAAGAACGATCGTTTCAAATCACTTTTTAAACAAATTTATTGTATAACAAACATACATATATTTAACTTGTTACGAAATTTAAACATTTTTTGACATAGTATCTTTGAATGGTTGATGGAAGGATATTATGATCCCATTTCCGTGAAATTTTAAATAGAAATAGCCAGGGAAATGTCATGGGTGCCATGTTTGCTTGTGTACGAATTAAGTAAAAATCATCTTTATTTGGTTAGTGAGTTTAAATAGTTATCTTTGAATACTATACACTGTGAGTCATAAAAAAGTAGAACCCAATAAAAGAATCACAACTTCGTAAAAAATACTTCGATTTAAATGGATTTTGGCCCTTACATTGAACAACAGTGTAGGAACTAAAAACTTGTTCTGGACATGCGACAAATCTCGGATTTGTTCATTTTTCAACAAGACGCCCTATCACCGTGCTCGAGAAAAAGTTAAACTGCTGCAACTGGAAACGCCACAGTTCATCAAACCCAACCAATGGCCACCAAACAGTTCAGACTTGAATCCAGTGGACCAAAAACATGAGGAGTTCTCCGGAAAAAGGTTTACAAATCGATGATTGATGATATCGAAGACTCGAAACCACAAATTAAGAAAACTTGGATTGAAGTCGACCAGCGTATAATCAATTCATCAATCAAAGAATGGCGCGTTAGACTCCGGGCTTGTGTAAAACTACCAGAAAACATTTTGAGCACATTTTGGGATTCATTTTTGTTCCTTCACTGTTGTTCTATGTAAGTGCCAAATTTCATTTAAATCGAAGCCTTTTTCACGAAGTTATGATTTTGTTTAATGGGTTCTACTTTTTTATGACTCACATTGTATATCGCCACAGCCTTAATAAACACTTAATAGATAGCCACCCTTTAAAAATATAAACACGACCAAATCGTTAACAATCACTACGATAGGTGTAAACATGTGAAAACTACAGACATTTGACTGACGCTGTCTGGCCAGTCCCCCATAATGGATCTAAGTGGGCCACACCTAGCGACATACACTGGCGTAATAGGCACCACTTAGCTCGGAGCGCCATTAGAAAAGGCGATAGCTGAATGCGTAATATCCGTGAAAAGATGAATGGCTGAAGGCTTTATATAGAAGCGCCGTAAAAAGCCACCTTTAGCATAGGTTGAAAAATCGATGGCTTCCTTGCACTGCTGTGGCCAATCAAAGGGGAAACACCTACATAGTGGATACAAAGACCCTTTGCAATTAATTGTCGGATATTAAAGGTATTTGTACAAAGGATGAGAGGTATCTTTGGGTCCCTATAGTAAACACTTCGTTTTCCTAGCGTTTATTCAGTACTTCACTTTCTGTGTTGACCTACATGTTAAGATGCTTCAGCTTTTACTCCCTGAATTAAGCAATCACACTCAGCATTGAGGTTATCCGTGATTCTTTAGGGGACAGCAAGATACAGGGTGTCGGTAAATCGTTCACTATTTAGGCTTTTCACACGTATTTACAATGTTGGAAATGTGTATACGGTGCATAGAAAACCAGGAAAATGACATTTGACTACATTTTATTAGATTTTTTCTCTAAATGTTTGTTTAAGGTTCGTTAGAGCCACTGGGAAATTCAAAATGTTAGCTTTATTTATTATTGAAGAAATCATATATGACGTCATGGAATGCTTGCTCCTGAAAAATACATGTTATTAGATGTTATTTTTTGTTGTCTTTTATATTTTATCATATACGTGACTCTTATGACTAATACACAATTGATGACATGCATAAGGGACTTTTTGTGGGACACTATATGTAATTGCGTGGCTTCACTCACAAAATACTTGCTTGATAATGCGTTATTACCATATCTACATGTATTAAAATTAAAATATTTCGGAAGTTAATTAATAAAAATGATGCGATGTGACATGGACAATTTTTGTTAACGTGAGCTACCATTTTATGAAAAGTTCACAAACATCGAACAGAAATGCATTTTCAATGCATTTAAAATACATATAGATTGAGACACCGAAAATGCATTTATAAAAATGTATTTAAAAATGCGTTTGGAAATGCATTTTGAAATGCATTTTTTTTAAATGCATTTCTAAAAATGCATTTATTTTAAAATACATTCAAAATACATTTTGAAATGCATTTCAGTGTCTCAATCTATATGCATTTTGAAATGCATTTCTTTTCCATGTGGGCATGTAAGCCGTTATAACGCCACGTAAGCCGAGGCAACTAGCCGTTAGCCGTTACACGCCGCTCCTGAGTTTGCCCTTAAATAACATAAAACAAAACCGTCCAAAATGAATTTTGATTTTGGCTATATTTGATTATGAGTTCTCTTCGTGTTTTGTCGGTTTAAACAACGATATAAAAGAGAATGCGTTATAAATACGTTTTATAATGACGTTGGAAGTTCACGGTTAATGATACCACGCGAATTAAAATCCGAATCTACGGAATCCCCGAGGAGTCCTTGGCGAAGTAGAAACGAGCTGCAAATGAATTAAAAAGTGAAAACAAAACGACGTTTTTATGGACTCTCTGAACTATACGGAGAGTGGAAAAAATGTAAACGTTAAAAACGCACTTATTAATTATTCACGCATTATTTGTATTCTAGAGGTCCGTGCAGATTAAGCCGTTGCACGGTCTCTTTCAGTTATACTGTTACTATGCAGGTTAATTAACAGTTAACTCCTCCCCTTTAATCAGGTGTATATATAGACACGCATCTTATCGCGCCTCGGTGCAACACGCACCGTCCGTTATATGAGGGATAGATAATGCAAAAATATTTGCTATAAAACCGCCGTCACGATGAGATGAAACTATAAACAAACTGATAAAAACGGATGCTTCTTATATTTCCATATTTTTAAGGATCGATGAATTTGGAACTGCAAAGGAAGGAAATTTGTCGTTTTGCTCCTAGCGGTTAAAATGTCGATATTTTAGATTCATTCTTTGCAAATCCAAACCCAAAAGTTAAAATCAACAACCAGATTTATTCCATGATTTGAGCGATAAAAATTCTGCATCCATTATGTATATGGTGTTTTTATGATGCAAAATCGAGTTTACAAGGAAAATGCTTTTAGCTGCAGTTTGTAAAATTTTTTAGAATATATATATATATATATATATCCTACTTCTATGAGTGATATTCGAGTCCTATAAAAGTACAGTATGTTTAGTAGTTTAAGAATTGCAATCTCTTGATCAACCAATTATTATTACATTTAATACTTTTCTCAAATATACGTTCTGACAATTGTTGTTCACATATTTAGCAGCACAGTTATGGACCAATCAAAAAAGGCGTCCCCGAAATTCCTTCAA
Source organism: Julus scanicus (assembly GCA_034698625.1). NCBI lineage: Eukaryota > Metazoa > Arthropoda > Diplopoda > Julida > Julidae > Julus > Julus scanicus. The sequence goes on along the minus strand of JAQGBW010001796.1, from coordinate 7,480 downwards.
AAATCGACATGGCTTCCCTCCCCCATACCCCCTGTTCATATGGTGTCCATTTACTTAGACCTCCCCCATCCCCCCTCATGGACGACCTTGGTTATTTTGAAAAGTAGGGTGTCCATAAATTTTTTTGGAACATACAAAGGTCCATCCTATAAATTTTCAAGCATCAGTCTCGCTACCAATTGCTCGACATTTTTTCCAGATTTTTCTGATTAACGGAAATTTCCTGACCTCGAAGGGAATTTCCAACATAATATTGGTGTTTATTACAAAGTTAAGCATAATTCCCGACTTTCCCAACGTTTCAAAAATTCAAGTACATGTGAGACTGGTGTCACATTTTTTCTGGTGTCTATTTCCCCTTTCACTGACCTTTAAAACTTAATTGAACAGAAACTCTAAAAACCTAATTCCCCCCTGTCCACATGGTGTCCATATGGCAGTAAACCCCTAACCCCTCTTCAATTGCTAGATTTAACAACAGCCTGGTTAAGTCCTGGCTTTGTACGTAGTGAGTTTAATTAATTAATAATCATTAAAGAGATTTATTTTCAATCTCTAGGCTTACTATTCTTAATTTAATCATTGACAACAACAGATTTTTTGTATACATTTCAACATATTTGTTTTCTTCTAGTGTAATTGTTTTTTATACAAAATTTTACTTTGATGTACCTCTTACATATGCGAGGATTTGAAAATAAGCTTAATTATTCGAAATAATTAATTTCCAGTTGAATGCATTGCTTGAAGGCACATAGAACTACATGTTTTTTATTTTTATATATTTTTTTAGATAATTTGGAACTCGATTAAAGGTGCTGAGATGTTTCTACGTATCGTATTTAGGATCATGACTTCAAGTGCATGTTGACCATCACAAGGAACTTGGAAGGATTAACATCTGGTCAACCAAGCTGAAAATGATGTGGCAGCTCATAAAGAAAGCCAATAAACGAGGAGATACTCAGGTTAGCAACTAATAAAACTTGGTTCGTTTAATAATTAACCTTACTGTTATCATTAAATATTTCGTATAAGAGTTGTGAGAGGTGAACAGGAGTTGAAATGAGTTATGCTCCAAATATTGTAGATGTCGGAGATCGTAGTTAAGCTTAATGGTGTCAGGAGAAAACAAAGTGAGTATTAAGGTGCCATCACAAGACTCGGTTCGTGTCTCGACACGTATACGTTATTGTTAGTTAACTGTTGGTGGGCTGCAATATTGCAGGTTGTTGGGCTGATGCTAGTATGCCAGCTATACGGAAAACCAGCATGTTATTGTTGATGTTAGGTCTGTTGGGGGAATGGTGGGAAGGGGTGGGGATCACGCTATTGTCAATTTGATGTTGGGGTTTTTGCAGGTGTAGAGGAGGTGTTGCCAATCTAAAGTTGCGGGCGGAATCACAGAGGGGACAAGGGTTTTGAGGTGTTATGTGAATGTATCCATTTTTAGAGCAGGCTATGTAGGGGTTGATATGTAATTGTAGAACACATTTTTTAAGGAAGAATGGGATATTGATGTCAGGAGAAAATCTATTTTACTAGTGTATAATGTTACCATTAGGAATCTCGATCCCTATTAAGGATTTGGCTAATTGTAAATGTAAGGCAAGTTTTCTATTACTTGGTTTTAGTGTTCTGAATTTTAACGTGTAGATTCACAATTCTGTAGATGGACCACATGTAGGTCTTGTATTTTCAAGCATTTTGAAATTTGAAGATTGTTACTCAAGTGTTTAAAACTGTTTTATGATTTCATAACATTTTGAAATGAATCACTAGCTGCTTGGTACATAAGCGTTAAGTAATACTGAACATATAACATGTTTAAATTCATTACAAACTACAATCATTGTACTGATGTCAGTTGTATTGATAAATTTTGTTAACTTAATAGAGCTGATGATACATTTGTACCCCTGAAGATGGGCAATCATTGGTTGCACCAAAGCAACCCTGGGAAGGAAGCATACAATTTTCGATAATTTAGTTTTTTCTGAGTTTTTGAGCCAACAGGTATACTAGCAAAATGTATCAGTGGCATTAATTATCAAGTGCCTAAACGTTTAGGCTTGATATAGCACATTCTATGGGAATATAATTAAATCTACCTATATATTACATATGGTCAGTAGCATGCTATGTTTTAAAAATTCGAAACATTTTTCTCTGTAGAACTAATTCGTATAAATTAGTTCTTGCTGAACATTTTTATGTTTTGAAATATTGACCCACATGGAACAGAAATGCATTTGCAATGCATTTAAAATACTTTAAGATTGAGACACTGAAAATGCATTTCAAATACATTTTGAAATGCATTTCAGTGTCTCAATCTATATGCATTTTTGAAATGCATTTCATTTCCATGTGGGGATGTAAATCATTATAATTCAGGCTTGAACATGCACTTGAACAATGTTGGATCCCCCACCTTAAATTGCATCCAAGATCCAGTACTTCACTGATACCATATTTTGAATCATTTCAACTTTTACTATATGTTCTACAAATGTCAGCATGTATATTTATGACTTCAATTGGTCACATGACATCCACTTACATCCTTTTACGTTAAAACAATACAGACTGTTGTTCCAAATTATCATTAACGACGGTTTATGTTACTCAATGTGTTCCTTTTGTTATCCTTCATATTAATCTCAAAGAGAGCTTCTCACATACTCATTTATTAAGGAACAAGTGGGTACAAAATGTGAACTCATAAAAAGTAGCCCAATTTGCACGGCGGTTTAGGTCACATTTTTTTGTGTGCCCCGGGTTAGAACTTTGGTCTCTCATAAACATGCAACAGTGGCATTTGCATCCTCATAAACAAGTTCATCGAGGGAATATCCCTACTATAAACGAGGTAGTTAACCCTTATCGGTCCTTTCCATCACCCGATTCCAGTATGTCATTACGGGAAAATGCGCGTTTGGGTGACACGCACGTTTCAACGGTGGCGCCCCCTGGCGTTCTCGGGGTATCGACCCGCAATGAGAGAGATCGCCCCCCCCCTTCCCCCCCCTATCATCACTTCGTCTGTCTCTTTGTTTGCCTACCCGAATCTAATAGAAACGCATCCCCTTCGAAAGGAAAAAAAAAACGTTACTTCCAGATGAAAACTATATTGAAAGACAGAACTCATGTCGATCCAAAATTATGAATTGATGCGATCCATACTTTGAGCATAAGGGCCCTCCGCGAAATTACATTAGGCCTGTGGACGGCGGCGCTATTACCAGTTGACAGTTTTATGGATCCATATAAAACGAAATTACCGCTCGTACTAGCATGCATTGCGGGCTGTATTTTCGACTGTATTACATGTATACATGTTTTTTTCGTATACGAAAAATGCGTTTTATGCTAAGGTCAACCTTGCCTAGGCCTGTGCTTATTGATCCGGCCAATGTGGGGTAAAGGGATTGAATAAACGCGTGTATGCCGCCATTTTCTCGTCACATTTCATTAGGATTCAACTCGAGTTTCAATAAAATTGCTCATTCTGAGTACTGATGCCCAATGGGTTTCATTTTGTCGCTAAAGCCTGATTCGTGTAGACGTGATTTGCGTGATTTCGGGGTTCAACACGCTATTTATGAACTACCCTGAACTTAACTGATAACTTAGATTATGCTTCAGTTGAGTGTGATGGCCGCTTGGGTGCTCTGAAACCATAATCACATACATTTATTTTCACATCGTTGCTTATTTGTGTGATAGATTTAATGTGGAATTATTAATACAACCTGGATTTGATTAAAGGGGTGGTGAAATGAAATATTTCGCACATTTTGCACAATCTGATCCTTAACGTTACATTGTGTAATTTTCTTCACTGAGCTCCTTTTTTTTGAAAAGTTTAAGAGGGATCACAACCCTATCCTTTTCAATGGGTCGGGCTTGCAAAGATACTCACAGTTGAATGAGGGAGGTTTGTGTGGGGGTGAGAATGGTTAGGGGTGGCTTGATGGATCAGCAAGGGGCTCCGCTTGTCGTTTTTCACTTTGAATTGGTAGATTTTTAAAAAATTAATATACAAGTTTGAAAAATTACCGTTATTTTTGCACACGCTGCCAGCAGGTGGCAGCATGAGATATAGGCAAGTTGTGAGTGCAAAATTCAAATAATTTAATTTAAAAAAAACCTACTATTTTAACGTGAAAAATGACACGATCAGTGCCTTGCTGATGTATAAAGCTATTTTAAACAATTTTTATTTTTATTTAATCTTTTTTTGTTTGACTGTGAGTGTCTTTGCAAATTTTTCCATTGAAAGGGATAGGGTTGTAATCCCCCTTAAGGCAATGCTCTAGTAATTGAAAATTATTACATAATTAGTTTATGTAAAATTTAAGTAATTGTATGTAACCAGACACGATTTGATGTTACCAGTAGTTATTATATTTGACTATTTGGAAGTGTACAAAGTTTTTTTTTATTTTTATACGAATAAGTAAAGTCAAAATTAAGGCGAAAAATGTGATATTAATCAGTTAATTTTAAATTAGTCGGAAGATTTTTAACATTATGAGTATTAATGTTTGTTAAGTATTCTCATGCCCTCGCATTAACGCTAATGAAAGTCCATTATGGAAAAGCTTAAACTGACGCCAGAATATAAAATGTTAGACATAATTTTAAAACGTGGTTAGCATGATGTTTATATGTGAGTTGTGAACCATAAATTTGGAATATTACTAACAAATTGCGCAATTATGTCTAAAATTTGAACATCATACTTACAGAATACTTGCTTATAGCCGCAAACATGTGTATAAGTTGCACGTGCATTTGCATTTGAATTCTTGATGGTTTGATAAATAATAATTCAAATTTTCAAAACATGTTTGTCCAAAGTTAAATTTCAGCAAAAACTAATATTCTGAACACAAAGTGTATTCCTCTGCATGTAGAGAGATACTTCTTGCATGAATGAAAATTGTGAGAAATATTGTATTCGAAACTTTGTGTAGCTAAAAAGAAATGATTGCACATCTAGCAAAATAAAAATTTAATTACTATGTTTTGGTAAACGAACATTAGGCGTTGTGATTCTCGCAGTTTGAAAAGAATTTATTTTAGGTACTATGTTGTTCTTGAGGATTTTGTCTCTGATTGCTAATTCACGTTTACACTTAACGACATTATAATTTAGATATAAAAATAAATTTGAAAGTTGCTCGTTGTCGTCAAAAATTATACTAAGTAATTATCATTTGTACAGGAAAGATGCGGTTGATTGCATTTTTCAATTTTATCTCAAATATGTAACCCTATATATCGAATAATAAAACCTAATCAAAATGAGTAAAACATTAATGTATAGAAAAGAAAAATTGTTCAATTATTTTATATTAAAAAAATGAAAGGAAAAATCGATGCTTGCTCATACAAAATTTCTCATAAGCTGATTGTTTTTCCAACTTAGTAGAGCATATTCCCAAGTGACGAGAAAAAGTCAACATAGATATATTTAGTATTTTTGTACTATTTCTTTATTTACTTTATGTTTATGGCGTTTAAAACTAGTGACGTTTTGGGCTTACGAATTTCTATATGTGAATTTCTATTTACTGCATTTTATTAGGGATAACTCATTCGTTGCCTGTTGGACCTTAAACCTTCAGAACCAGGTTTACACTAATTTGCTTTGAGTCCACAATGTATTGGACTCCAATTCCAACCTGAGGGCCTTAGGTGTTTCAACTAAAGCATTACCACATCCAGCCTTCACTGTGTTGCTTTAACAGATGTTTCACTCATTGTATCAATCTCGATGCTACTGTGCCCACAGAAGTTGTTTGTTGCAGATTTCAATGAGGTTATGAGTTGGTTCACGTGCGTAGCTTACATATTTATGGTTCAATTTATGAAATGCAATAAGTGTTTCTATAATAAAGTGGCAAAACAAAACATATGGCGTTCCAGGAGAACTGTTTGTAATCAGAATGTAATTTTGCCTCAGAACCCTCTGGTTGATTTTCGCAATTTCTCTCTTGATTAGTCCAGGGATTAATTACGTAATTGGATTTTATATTATTTTGTCCGGTCCCGCATCATGCATATTCCAGCGCAGTAATTTCACGAATGATTTGAGTGACTAATCTCGTTTATATTCATTAGCTGATCACGTCCTCGTTTTTATTGCCTAGTTTGGTTTATATTTTGTCCAGACTGTTTGGCTTGTGCAACCCGGCTTGTACGTTGAATAGCAATGAAATGGGATTCGCAAAAAAAATAGCAATTCAATCGAAATGGTATAAGGAAAATAAGAGAGCAAAACTACTTCTAAAGCAAATGTGGCGTCTTGAGTATATTGCCATGCCAGTAGCTATACATGTCGGATAAATTAAGACGCTCTTGATAATGTCTCGTTAGATTAAAGAAGACAAAGGGTTTTATTGCTGCAAGGATGGATTTAGAAACTCAATTGGCGCCCACTCGTAGGATAACTCTTGAGCTTTTAATTAGGTTTTCTCTGTCTTCTTTTCCTATTCCCGAATTTGGAAATGCTTGTATTTCTTTTTTTTTTTTTCTTGAAAGTTAAAATTATATCTTGTTTCTGTTTATAAACATGCATAGAGATAAAACAACTCGAGAAATAGAAAAAATTTCATTTGCATTTCACGAACATTAAGTATAAATGTGAAAATGTCCATTTGCAAATTTCCATTTTTAATGAGTCATTTTTGTAACGTAGTAGCGGATTGGGTCATTTTTTGAAAAAAAATCGGTACGTATTACGATTTGCAATGACGTGTACATCCGGTACGTTTGCGGTGCGCGCAATATTCTTTGGTTACCATGACGACAGCTGCCGGCAAATTGATGGCGGAATTTTTATCTTCAGCTACGGTTTTACCCATTTTTCGAATTTCATTTTGGATTCACAGAATTGCTAAAACGGTCCTTTTTAATATCACTGAATTAAGGGACTCAAATAACAGTGAATTAATCAATTTTCAGCACTGTATTCCGCTTTTAAGCCAACGTAATTTTGGCATCCATTTTGTTATTCGTTACTAATTGAAATTGAGCTTATTAGAGAAATCTGACACTTCTTTTTAACCAAATCTTAAATACTCATCAGACGGAAATTCACTTTGATGAAATGCTTCTATAGCCAATTAATAGCCCATTTAATCGCATTAAAATTAAACACTATTTGCAAAGTCAGTCAGCCTATAAATATACATATTACATGTACATATTGATATACAGTGGAACCCCGATTTTACGTTTTCCGTTTCGTACGTTATCCCGCTTCTTACGTCATTTTATGCTGGTCCGTAGAAATCGCCTATACCGATAATGTAAAAATATCCCGGATTTTACGTTACCCTATCCCGTTTAATACGTTTTTTTTTTGTTTTAACTGGCCATTTTTCCTCATTGTTGAATTATTTCGTGCGGGCAAAATTATTTTCACGTCTTTTTTTTTTTTTTTTTTTTTTTTTTTTTTTTTTTTAAA
>JAQGBW010001795.1:0-23233 GCA_034698625.1 Julus scanicus | reverse complement strand
AAGTTTTGAAAAACATGCTTTTTCAACATGTTTTCGAAAACTCTGCTTTTGCTTTTGGTGCGGTGAAGACGCACCTTTAGAAACTTTTCTTCTTAAACAATTTTAGGTTAACTGAACTTTTTTAAAGTGTGGTAGGTCAATAAACAGCACAGAGGGGCCTATCCTGTGGGCTATTTTACAACACAGATGCCTTGCAGCTTGGCCTTATTAACCATGTGGTATCAAGTGGAGATGAATTGCTAAAGCAGGCCATGCACCATGCAAAGCTCTTTGCAAATCTGCCAAGTAAGCTAAGCTTAGAAAGATAACTACAGCCTAAAAAAGTACTCATTATTGAGATTGTATGCTTTACAGGTGAACTAAGGCATGGATCAAAGATGGTGTTCCGTCAGCCCATTTTAGACAGTGTGGCACTTACAAAGGAAGAAACTGAGTGCTGCCAACATTGTGATGAGCGATAAACTGTAGACCAAGCTGGAGATCTATTTGAACAATTTAAGAATGAAACAAAATCCAATTTCAATTGATACAAAATAAACAAATCGCAAAAAAATTATACTTTCTCAAGTCAAGGCGTCCATTACATATTTTGGATAATATTTAAACATAACAAAAAGGATGTCAAAATCTTTCAAAGAACAATTTGCCAATGAGCATCTTACTATGGTTATAGTGGCAGGGCCAGCTTGAATCGCGGTGGTCATAACATGAGCCTGCAACACCACCATCCCATCGCAAAAGCTTTAAAAGAAAATTTATCACGATCTGGACACTCCAGCATGTGCCAAAATAATGTGTATAGTGTAGTTGTTTAGCTCGAGTCAAGTGTGTATGTGTATGTATAACAAGTAAGACTGTGTTGAAGACTTACCAGATGAATGTAAAACTAGAAGTTTGTTGATAGACGATTGTTGCTAGATGACTGTTTAACTGTAAACCCTATGAGTGGCCAGAAGCATAGTATATTGTGCATTATAGTGGATATGGATAAAAATGCAAAGAAACGGTGTACTGTTGTGTATTATCATGCATATTGATTAAAAGGCAAACTAGAGCCAACATGCTTATTGCGTGGTCATTTTTTATTAGCTTATAAGACGTACCTGAAGTAACATACCTGTATTTAGCTGGCATATAATCTGAAGGTTGTAGAATTGACACTCCAGCCAATGCAACAGTGGAAATGTGAATCCCTTTAAGTTCTAAATTTCCTAACAAAATGTGCACAATTACAATTAAGGGAATTACAAAATGCAAAGTAATATAAATCTATATAGATGACACAACATATGTGTACTCATTCAGATATAATTAGACAGCCCCTGCAGGAGGGTTCATTCCCCATTCGGGGAAAGGTAAGTCTCGGTGTCCACAACGGGGGTCGGATGTTGTGAACCTCCGACTGCCGTTGACATTGGTGGGAAAATGCCAACGAGCGGAACTTGGGAAAGCTCTGCCATTGCCAGGGTTACACTTCGGATCGTGGACAGCTGCAAACCTCCGTCATGCAGTGGCTGCCGACCTCTGATAATCGGTAGTTGCAAACTCCCGTCAGGCGGTGGTTGCAAACCTCCGACAATCGGTGGTTGCAATTCTCCCAGGGTTGTAGAGGGAGATGTTCCCAATTGATTTGCTTCGGATGTAATACTTCTGCTCTTGCAGTCGAGTCTTGTACCGGGGGATTTCCATCTTTGTGAAAGGGTCCCCGGATTTTATTGTTTGTAGACTTTTGGGCAGTTTCCTGCAGAGAACAATCTAAACTCTAAGTTCCACCACTTGGTAGGTTGAACTGAAAAGTTCATGCAAAAAAGGAAAAGAAACAGAGTTCTAACTTTAGTTAGGATAACAAAAATGTTCTTTATTCCATTTTAATACAGTAGAGCACCATTTGGTGTTATTGACTTGAGTGTTTCACTCAAATTGAAGTTGGTTGGAAAGTTGGGTCATTTTATACCCATGAAACCAGGCAGGCCACAGGAAATTGCGTTTCCCAGCATGGGAAATGCCTTAAGGAGCCGATATTGTCATAAGTCCTAAAAGGAGTCCAACTCCCAAAGTAATTAGTACTTTTCACATGCGGATGGGAAGTCCCTAATTATGTCGGTACAATCCTTTAATATTTTCAATTTTCCAAAGCAATTAGTAATTTAAACATGCAGAAGGGAAATCCATAATTGTTCTAGTCTAATACTTTAATTATTTAAATTTCCTATTCCTTCGAGTCCTTGACGGCATTGCACAGCTGGACCTGCCTCCAGCCAAGTAAGCACTGTTGCAATAATGATGTAAAAAAATAAAACAATTTTAAAAGGAATCCAAATTGATAGGAAAATAAAAGCTAATTCATGAGTTAAATGTACATAGGACACACCTACCTGATCAATTGTGAAAATGATACTTTATAGTGATCATTGAAATGCTCATGGAAATTAAAGCAAAAACCAAGATTAAGAAATATTACCACATTTGCTACACACATGACTTGCCATATACTTGGCGAGAGTTTACTTCAAAAACAAGCCACTGGGAATGCCTGTAAAAAGAATTATGCTATACATGTCACCAATTTTGGAAGGTGATTTCAAGATTCTCCTCCAAACATTGAAGAGTCTACCTGAAACCATCTTTAAGACTGAAGAAGACTTTCTGGAATTTTGGGAACGACAATTTCTTATTTCCCACAAAATGGACTGGATGAAACCAGGAGGAAATGTTTCCTTTATATGCAGGTAAGTCCACTGCAATAGAGGAGTTTTCCCAACTACTGCGCATGTGCAAAGACAGCACACCTTGTGGCAAAAATTCCAAGCTTTTGTGTCGGGTAGTTTTCCTTGCAGACAAATGATTCGTCTACATTTATATGCATGTGTTTAGGATAGAATAATTTCCACCACATTTCAGTTAAGGCAAGAAAAGATTCTTCTGCATTTATATGCACGTGTTTAGAATAGAATAATTTCCACTACATTTCAGTTAAGGAAACGAAAGATTCGCCTGCATATATAGCCACATTTTTAAGTTCAACCATGATCTATATATACTATGGTCTTCCAACTCGCATGAAAAACCGAGTTAGGGACACCTGCTCACACTAGGTGGCGTCTAGTGCTATGGTTTTATCATGTAACGAGTGAACAAGTCGATCCACCGATGACTGTAGCACCACTTAGTGAGAGCAGGTGTTCCTACTTCGCTTCCATGTCATGTATTATCAAATCAATCCACCAACTACATGGCGCCACCTATTTCGAGCAGGTGTCCCTACTTCGCTTCCTCTATTGAAAAACGGAGGAATTGACGGACCTGGTATAGATAGATCATGGTTAAACTAATTTCATAAGTTAAAATTTAATAAAATAAGTTAATAACTACATATTTAATAATTTTGTGTTTAGGAAACTAACAGAAAACATTGTATTAAAATGAAATAAAGATGCAAAATGAACAAAAATGTTGGCAGTCATCCCCAAAATTAAGGACACATGGCTAACAACATTAAGTTTTCAAGTCCTAAAGCATTTAAATATTACTTGGAAAAGTTTGTGTGTAATGTACAATTTTTACCATTATTACATGAACAAGTAGCAGTTAAAGGAATCTGCAAAGCATCCATGAAAAACTTTAAATACAGAGTGTGCATTGTTTTAAATACATAACAAATCTTAAATGCATTCTGTGAATTTCTAGCAGGGTAAGCTCAATTGATATACCGCAATCCCTGCCCCAAAGACCTGCACACAAACTCTCTGTAACTGAATTAATCTCGGATCAAGTGACAGCAGCACCACACAGAAAATAGTAACTAACATGCGGTTGTAACGGCATAAGAATGTGAGCGAACACCGGCGAAGTGCTGATGATCTTCCACTCGTGTCCAGAAACAATGCATAAATAAGGAGCATTCTGGGGACAATCAGTAGACTAACAGAATGAATAGGTCTGCCATTCAACATCGTGGAGTGCTCTACATGAACTGTCCAACTAGGCCACATGATCTTATACTCAATGTTCCACCACTGCCCAATGTGCCTCAAGGTGATTAATAAATACCCCGGCATGCCCATTGGCTTCCAGCATTGCAACATGCAATAAGACAACAATGCTGGCATCGAAGCTGAAATGAATAGGATCGACGCTTCTCTCTTGGCACCTTGGCAGAAACTCAATGCCTACCTGACATTCCTCCAGCCCAAACTGGACTTCAACATGAGATCCGCACAATCCGCCAAAGCCTCTCTTTACAAGCTCAACAACTTGCAAAATGCTGGTTTCACCATCTTTTGTGAGCTGCTAATGAATTCCTGTACCTCCTCAGGAACAGAGGGTATGCTGGAATCCTACCATTGGCAATTGTGCATGATCTTGTCATTATTAACCATGCACTGCAACTTGTAGTCTCCCAAACTCAGACCATCTTAAAGCTAGCTTTTAAGGAAGATCCAACAGAAACCCAACAGGCAGGACCTGGTGGACTACCTCAACGGCTCCATGGAGGGCTACTTCGACAAAGAATCAGAAGCAGTCAGCACCATATGGATTACAGCCCAGACCTGAACCAGAAGGCTGGCCAGAATGATTAGAATTTGCTAGTCCATCAATGGCAATGATTTGGGTGCAACAATCGACGGAAAAATTATCAACTGGGCTTGTGCCAGTAACAGTGCAGCAATCCGATGTCACTTGGAAAATAAGCTGCTGAGTAAAAAAGACCAAGGCAAGGTCTTCCACCACTCCACCAAAGCCAGTGCATTCAACCACTTTATCAGCAGTGGTTCTTTAACCCGCTTCTGTGACTGGTGGATCATCTTCCGAGGACGTCTTAACTTGCTCCCTCTGAATGGAGTGCATTGATTCAGAGCAAACAACGACAAAGGCTGTCGGCAATGTCAACACCAACTGGAAACTGCCGCATGTTCTGAACCATATCATGCGGAATGCAGATGCAAACCAAAGCTGCCATGTCAAAATCCTCTTACGGCTCTCCAAAGCGATTCCACCACACCTAGGGACCCAGAGGATTAATTAAGCCATTCAAAACCACCCAGGCATTCATCCGGATCTTGTTATCGCCAATGAGGCGACGAAGGAGAAGTGCATCAACGATGTGACCATCCCTTTCGAAGGCAAAGAAGGAGCATGCACAGAAGCACAAGAAGTCAAGGTCAAGGAATACCAGGACCTAAACAACCCAACTCCAGCAATTAGGCTAAACAGTGTATTTAATTGCCTTCATTGTGGGCTCTTTAGGTAGCTAAGCCCATTGCCAACGAATAAGTGTTACAGTAACTTCAGGTCAACCCGCAACTACGGTGGTCTCTGACACCATCAATTGGAGCCGTAATGTTTATGTTCAACACATCATCAACTACAAACAATACTAAGACATGCATGTCCGAGCATTGATTCACTATTGATTAATCCATTTATTCTTGAAATCACCAAAACTACATGTGTCACTTCCAAGTACCTACCACGTGCTGCAATACCTGCAATGTTTATGCCATATATCTAGCTTTCTATCACCAATCATTCTTTTACAAATCTGCTTTGTTTTTTAAAAAATTCAGTGTATAATAACATTTTTATGTATGCAAAAATCTGTTCGTGATTAGTAGGCTGTGTCCACTATGTTCTCTTGAGGTCAATCACATTGAACTGGATTTAGTTCAACACTGGAAACGAAGGTAGGACAACACCTACTAGTTGGGGTGATTAGGGAAATATATCCACAACGTTCTCCAGAGGCCGATCACATTGACCTGGATTCAGTTCAACACTAAAAACGCAATAGGGATAATACTTCTGCTTTTCAAGGACACCACACAAAGGCTGTGGGGAACCATCATGACTAACAGCTGTATAGAGTAGGGCTACACTTGATCTGTTATGAGAATCTTACCATTTTATCTAAAATGTAAGTACCTCTCGCCGCTGTCACCACAGTATGGCAGAAGAGAATTACTCTCCAAATGTCAGAAAAGTCTGATTGAAAGTCAATTAAGAGTTAAGATGAATATCTTGACACTTAATTGACTCTTATCTTGCCCAAAGTATTCGCATTTTATAATATTTCATATAACGCATACTGTACATTTTATACAGTTCAAGAATGAACTTGTGGTATCCTAAAATCATTTGAGCTTGCAAATTACATTGATCACATGAGTAGCATGTTTTTTTGCACTTGCCTGTGAGGACAACTATTTTTTTAGTTTAGCTTGACAAACTGTTGATTATATTATTAATCGAGAGTGATGTTATTATTTAATTTACCTTCTTTCCCAGTGTTTAAAGTAAGCCTAGCATACAAAGGAATGGTTGCAGTGGCTTGACAATTCAGGACTTTTCAATATTTGGGACTTTTTAGGACCTTTTACAGGGTTTCCCTACGAATAAAATAGTCAACTTCCCAGACTTTTCCTGGTTTTAAAATTTTTTTTCCCTGACCAGCTTAAACTGTAGAAAACTTGTATTTTTACTAGGGAAAAATTGCATTTTTTCTACCAAAAAGTGAATTTTTCAAGAAAAATAATCTGATTATTAATCCCGAAAATTGCAATTTTGCTGCAGAAAATTTGCATTTTTGCCACAGAAAAATCAGTTTTTTACTGCAGGAAAATCGGATTTGTATTCCTGATAAATGCAATTTTGCAGCAGAAAATTTGCATTTTTACCACATTCAATCCTTACCAGTGAAAGCAAATTGCATGAATGACTATGTATAATGAATGACAAATATGATACAGTTAGCTTAACCAGGTGAACCAGAAATTGTTAGATAACAAAACCACTGATTTAAATTTAAAAAAATAAAACTAGAACAATAAACAGGACAACAAAGAGCCATGTAACTTTTACAAATGATTTTTTTAACAATGTGAGTTTGGTGATTAACAACTTATTTTGTCACTTGTAAATCAACTCAAATTACCAAATCTATCATTTGACCAGCTGGTTGGTTCACCTTAGCAAAAATCCTTGAATGAATGAGCAGAGTAATTCAAGGCTAAGACCCAAAAGTTAAATCCCAATTCTCATGCCACTAGGTATTTGTCTTAAACAAACCCTTAAGATTAAAAGGACCTTGCAGATTGTTGTTGCTGTTGTTGATGGTTGGAGTTTAGGGGCCCAAAGGCAACTAAGGCTAAAAAGGGCCCAACAATTAGTGGGTTGATCCTGAAGGGAGTCTACAGGATCAACCGAGATATGTATGTAGTGCACACTACATACATGAACGTGTGTATCGCGCAAACACACATGACATAGAGGACCATGGACAGGCTGGACACAGTTCCAAAAAACACCTTAAGTTGGCCATTACAGGAGCCAGCCAAATTACCACAGGACATTCAAAAAAGGACAAATGATTAGGTTACAGGCTAAAGATCAGGCAGTGATGCCGATTGGTGTGAAACATCTAATAACACCATAACCATCCTAACTGCTATTAATGTACTCAATTTGAAAACATTTCTTCTATAAACATTACTTTTAGAAGCTTAATGTTTGAAGTAATAATGTACTTTTGGTAGAGAAATCACACTTTTCCTTCTCATATTCTTGTGTTTCACCAGAAGTCCACCATTTTACACAAACAAATGTGGGAAAACAAGTACCATGTAGACACTTAAGTGGCAAACATTTTACACCAATTATTTACAATGTTTCATTCCTACCCATTCTTCCCACTCTCCACTAATCCAAACTGATGAATCAAATTTTAAAATGATGTATTTATCCTTTTTATTACCTATGTGCTTAATAATTAGTTATTAATATATTTTTTTTCTATTTTAGTCCAACTAAAGATGAAGAGAGTAAAAGAAAATGGTTCAACTTTTAGAAAAAAAAGATGGGTAAGGGAGGAACAAATAAAAAATAATAAATGTGCTCTATTAAAATGCCCAAGTTGTGAAACAGTCAAAGTATTTGTGTTACTGAAACATATCCTGATCAATCAACAGAATTGAATGAGTCTGTTGTTGCTGAAACAATTTGTGATCAATCATCAGAATTGAGTATTCAAGCACATACAGCAAAATTAAAAATAAACAGGAAATATCAGCTCTTAACTTAAGCGATGTTGTTTGGCCAAGTAAAATTAACAATGACACCTGGCTGTTACTTGGTTGTCAAGGTGCAAGCATTCTAATTCTAAATGCTGATTTTGGAGAACTAATTAGTCGTAGCTCATCAATCAAAGGATAAAACAGAAGACTTACACACGAGTGGTTTTTTGAACTAATCCAAATGATGAAAAAATGTTGAGGTCATGGCTGATCTACTCTCCTTCAGAGAAAGCTCTGTACTGATTTTGTTGCAGGCTATTTTTTTAATTCTGTGGATGGGTTCAAATTGTGATGGAAACTTAAAACCAAAATATTTGAACATGACTCTGGAGCTACCCATATTCAATCTTTCACACAATGGAAAGAATTGGAAATTGGAATACAATGTGGAGCAACAATTGATAAAATGGAACAAGAACAACTTGAAAACGAGGTAAAGAAGTCGATAGAAGTACTTTCAAGACTGAATATTATTAGATTCCGAGCTGAAAAAAATTTGGAGCTATGAGGTCACCAAGATGGAATTCTACACGATAATAAAGACGAACCTGAAACAGTGGGAATGAGGAAATATTTTAGAATTACTGCATGTATTAGCAAAATATGACTTAGTACTATGTGAACACATTTTAAGGATCAAGCTGGGTAAAAAGTTTGCTAAATCTTACATGTCGCTGACAATCCAAAATACTTTTCCATGATATTTGACAGCACACCTGATAATTCTCACAAGGATTGAACAAGTCAAGTTTTGCGCTATGATCAAAGGAAACAATGTAAAGGTTATAGAATCATTGATTAATTTTATTGAAACCAAAGGCAAAACTGCTGAGAACATTTCCAGTATGAATTGGCAAAAATTAGAAAGCGACGAAATTGAAATTTAAAATTGCCGAGGACAAGCAAATGACAATGCTGCTGTAATGGCAGGTAAACATACTAGTGTTCAAAGGACTATAAAGACATTAATGGAAAAGCTGAATCTGTTGCATGTACAAATCACTCGCTGAATCTGGCAGGTGTATATGCAGCTTCTGTTGCAGTTAATTCTGTTACCTTTTTTGGAACTGTGGATCATTTGTTCATGTTTTTTCTTCCTCAACCCATCGCTGGGATATTCTAACTTCGGTCACTCATCAAGGTGTTAAGAGTGCCGTACAAACTGAGTGCTTGAGGAGATGTGGTTAGTGTTGTAAAAGTCTCAAAAGTATTACTTGCTGTTGAACATATCACTGGTCAAGATGAAAATAGTTACCAGGTCAGATGCTGGTGTGCTGCTTGTTGCATTGCAATCATTTTTCTTTCTATTTTCTTAGTTTGTGGGAATCTGTTCTCATAGAAATTAATGACACACAGGCCTACCTCGAAACCAAGGGATTAAATATATAGCAGTGCGATATGAAATTTGACTCAACATTTGACTAAACATCACAACAAAAATCGTGGAACAGATCAATAAGGCAGCAGAACACAGATTCATCATCGCAGCTGATGATCGACCAGTCGTGGAAAGATCCCTACTACGACCTGACCTTCTCACTAAGCAAGGACACGCCTACATTGTAGATGTAACGTGTCCTTTTTAGAATGGAGCAGATGCATTCTCAAAAGCGAGAGAGGAGAAGATTCGGAACTATGAGGGCATAATGCAATCTCTCCGGGCATGCTACACAGATGTCTATAATTAATTCATTGTAGGGGCTCAAGTTTCCTGGGACACAGGAAATGAGCCCTTCATGAGGCAGCTGTGCAGCAAATTATATGGAAAAGGGATGAAAAAACTATGTCAGTAATGCAATTCGCTGGTTCTGCTATATCTACTTTAAACATATCACCAGAAAGCGACAGTACGACTAATTAACATTTGCTGCAATATTTTTGACTTATTTTTCTGCAATCATGTAAAAAATGCCTACCCCTTCCCATTGATTCAATGTACCCCAAAACAATTTTAAAAATCTGTTCTTATCAGCTTACAAGCCATGATATGGTTCATTGGGCCTAGCTCTCCAGGGTTCACCTGCTGAATCAGGATTCTCGAAAGGGCGTCGGCACTAGGAGTTATGGTTTTTAAATGAAAGAACTGTTCTATTAGTCATGCAACTTTCTTGCACTCTCCTGGGTTTATTTTTTTGAATAAGGACTTCTACAAGGGGCTCAACAATGGGAGTTGCTGAACTTTATGATGAGAGGAACTTTGAGGTTATCCTTTTTTTACTAATCTCCAGGGTTCATTAGCTGGATCAGGATCCTTGTGAGGGAGTCAACACTGGGGGTGATGGCTTGTGTCCAATTTGTGTGTTTTAGATGATGTGGACAGTGCTGCACTCTCAGCTTATTATAGTTAAACTTTTGACTCTCAGTTCAACCAAGCTTTCAGTGCAGTATAAGTCGAAGAAGACCAACTGCCACTTCTGTCAACTCTGAACATGGCCATAAAACCACCACCACTGAAGCTCATTGTGCCACTGCCAGAAGTGTTTGTCTGCCCTGTATGTGAATCTACTCACTACAGAATGCACGACCTTCTAAAGCACTACAGGAAAAACCAACCTGATGCAGCCATAACATTCTACTGTATGTACTGTCACAATGCTGATGCGAAGGTAAAGAATGTAAAAAAGCAAATTTCCAAGCACCATCTCCAACCAGTGTTCTATGAGGAAATTCACCATCAAATCTACCATTATGCTGTACTGCCTGCAAGCAAACCTTTAGTTCGTTTCACTCTCGGAACAA
This sequence comes from Julus scanicus, assembly GCA_034698625.1. Lineage (NCBI taxonomy): Eukaryota > Metazoa > Arthropoda > Diplopoda > Julida > Julidae > Julus > Julus scanicus. Next base: position 12,425 of record JAQGBW010001795.1, on the reverse strand, counting down.
TCATGTCAGACACAAACATCCTAGCCACTCGTGCACAAGAGAGGAACACTTTCTTCAAGGTACCCACCCCTTGTCAAATGCAACAACCTCTGCAGCCACACCGATGTCAGCCCATAGTACTCCCACATCAAGAACAAGTAGTACAACATCAACTACAAGTACACCAACATCAGCATCCTTGGATGAAGCATCATCTTCAACATCCCTAGACAAAGTACCATCCACGCCAGTGAATAGGCTACACCATGCATACCGGTAAGGAAATGCGTGGAGAAGACAAAGGCGAAAGGCACGGTTACGCAGAGTCCACATCACTTTGGAGTTGCCGTGAAGTGCCGATAGGACAATTTAACTGTTTGGACGTATACACCGGTTTAATCAAGTGAATGCCCCCAAACATCTCTTCCTCATTTCAAACTTTGCCGTGGAAAGGACATTCGCTTTCATTTTGGCAAAACAATTGGTAAGTTCAGGCGCATTTACGCACGGGGATCGTTGTGCGACAAACTATAGAACTTAGTTCAACATCAATAGCAAATACAGCCAGCCTGCACTCGTGGCGGTGATGAAATCGGTTGTGAAAATCAAAGCGCCCACAGTCCCTCTGCCCGAAGATTGCATAAGCGACTTTTTTAGTGATATTCGACTAGCTTTGATCGGCATTGGCTTGGATACTCAAGATGAAAACAATGCTCACTTATTTAGCTTAGATAAAGATTATTGCAAAATAAGAAAATTCCTGATCTGCATTTTGGGCGTGCAAGTAGCTGCAAAACCACCTTTTCGGATATTTTTTTGACACTCAACCCTTGTTTTGATTTAGGCATAAGAGATCTAGGAGCAGATAAGGATCAAGTAAAGCGGCTTAATTTTGAAAAGTTCATTATTAAGCACGCTATTGGAACAGCCAAGCTCAAATTAACACTGAGCGTGGAGAGAAGTATAACATGGTCTCGAGCTCGGGATATCTTTACGGAGCTTTGTAGAAACTAACAAGGATTTTACCTCTTGACCGAGGCACGCAACAGCAAATACAGGAGCATTTTAGCTGTGATCAGCACAACGGTGAGGGGAAATAAAACGTACAAAATTTATAGGCCGAATACCAGCCTTCAGCTCAAACAAGAATCCCTTGAAGAAATCCAGCTCAAGTACAAAATGGTTATTCCAAATTTTGTTGAGCCCCATTAACAGGAGCGGTACAATAGCGCCAGTACCTGCATGCATGCCTACACGCGAGGTTTGTTTTCGAAATTCTCACAAGGTCTTCCTTGCGATACACAGACCCCCTATTCAGACTAACCCATCCTGTAAGCCGCAGAAACCTAATTTAGACTCCTTGCCTGCTATATTTGAAAGCCTAAATCCACTTGAATGCGAAGTGGCTGCACTTCTACAACGGAGGAGCAATACTCGGCAACCAGATACACCAGGAGAACACCCTCTGCAGCGACAGTTGTCCCAAATGCTAAAAAAGCAGCACCAGCTAATGGGCAACAATAGTAAATTCCCACCTTACCCGCATTCCCTAACTTATCCTCACCTTCTCAACAGAGTTACGCAGTACCAGTAATGCCACCCGGGACACAAATTGAGGCTACACCCGACTGTGAGCCACCTCCAGCTGCAAATCGTAGCCCTAAACTAATCAAAAGCTTATGGCAACATAATCACTGTTACACCGCAACCAGCAGCAATTACGCCGCTGCCCCTTAGGTTCAGCAGGACTCCAGGTCCACAATATTCATCAGCAATTGCATCTTCAACATTTCTTAACGCCACAGAACCTGCCAAAGCTGTTAATCAACAAAGCACTGAAGATACACAAAGCCCTCTAAACACACAGAACATCCCTGATCTACACAGAGTTTTAGCCTTACCAAATGCTCCCACTGTTGCTCCTAGGAGAGTTCATCTAAAGCAAACACCCTTATTAAACCTCACCAAGAAAAATGGATAGCAACGATCCAGGGCCTGTCAGACAATTTGTGCCCATAACAACATCTTACCTGAGATGATTAGTGAAATAGATCAAGTATGTTCAAGTAATCTCAACAAACCGGCACCTTGAAGATTTCCTCAACCAGCACAAACTGTCCTCAGATGCCGGATCCAACCACCTCGATATGGAGTAACAGCAAGCCGAATACTGAAGTTATACCGCATGAACCGTCCAAAAGCATTTAGAAAAATCAACAGAACAAACGGTGAGAGGTGCAACATACCAGCGGACATCCCAAAGGCTCTTTTCCAGCAAACATGGAAGCGTAAGCTTTTGACCGAGATAACCTTCCAGAAGTTCCAAGGCTCCGCCTCCACTGCAGATGACCTACTAAACATCTCACAACAGGAAGTCTGCCAAAGGATCAACTGTATGTCCAATACGGCTCTGGGGCAGCGATGGTATAACATGTTCCATGCTCAAGAAATTTGATTAAGGATGCCATGTCCTCAGCTCTAATGAACAAATGCAAGGCTCTACAACAAATTCCAGGTAGCTGGAAAAGAAGCAACAATGTTAATCCCAAACAATGGTGACAAAAGCGAGCTTATTCACTGGCATCCACTAGCACTAAGTGCTACAATGTATAGGCTGTATGCTGCTATCCTGGCTGACAGAATAAAGGAATAGGCTATTCAACATGAGCTGATTTTGCCAGAACAAAAAGGCATCATGATGGGAGATGGATGCGGTAAGCACAACTTTCTCTTGAAAGCCATATACAATTATGCACTTCAAAATGGCAAAGAGGTTGTATTAGCATTACTGGATTTTTAAAATGCATTGGGCTATTGAGCCTCCAATTCAAACCATCAATAAGCTGAGGAGCACCAATGGGTACGAGCTGCATGGCCGAGACATTAGCATCCTTGCCTTTGCTGACAACTTTGTCCTTTTTACTAGGACACCAGCACAGATTCAGCAACTGCTGCGCACTTTGTCTGCAATGGCTTCATGGCTGGGATTCACATTCAATACTGCAAAGTGTGCAGCACTACAGATGGACTGTCGCATTAATCGACAAGCACTGAAATGTCATCTGACCATTAATGAAGAACAAATTCCGAGCATCCTCAGGGGCAAATTCTACAGATACCTTGAAACTCCTATTGGCTTTCAACACAGAAACTCAATAGAAGACAAAATAGAAAGTATCAAAAAAGAGCTGAACAACATTGATGCCGCCCTTCTTGCACTCTAGCAAAGCTAGATGCCCTCCTTACCTTTGTGCAGTCAAAGCTAGACTATCATGAGGAACGCCAAAGCAGCTAAAGCCTCCCTACATCAACTTGACAGAACCATCAAACAGCTTGCAAAGCGCTGGCTCTACTTGCCAACCAGGGCAACAAACGAATACCTCTATTTGCCCACACATAGAGGAGGGGCGGGAATACTACCCCTAGCAATAGCTTATAACCTTGTTACTGTCAACTATGCTTTCCAATTACTTGTCTCCCCTACAGCTACCATTGCAGTGATGGCCACCAAAGACCTGATGTCCATTGAGCAAAGATGGACCCACAAAACAGCTTGTCATCAACAACTGAGTGATTACCTCAATGGGTTTACAGACGGCCCCTTTAGCCATGATTCGGTAGATGTTCACACGATCTGGAGCACGACACGCAGCTGCCTGATTGACATTGTGCGGAGCCTTGGAGATGACGACAGGATGGAGGTAATTGTTGACGAAAACAAGATAAACTACCACAACTGACAACAAGCTTGTGCCACCATCAGAGAAAAAAAGACTTATTATATTAAATGTTCTTGATGATATCCAGTGATTGGGGGTGCTGCAGTTCCGCAGTCCCTATAGACGAGCCGCCAATGTTGAAAACATTTCTTCGATCGCCCAAGCAGCCATTCAAAAAGGACCACTCCAAGTGTTTCCAGAAAATTAGTTGGAAGATACAAAGGTCCATCCTGTAAATTTCCAAACACCCGTCTCACTGCCAATTCCATATCAGTTTTCCAAATTTTTCCGATTAATGGAAATTTGGTAACCTGGTAAAGAAATTTCAGCATAAAATTGGTGTACATTTGGAATTTGGGAACACATTGCTTCTGGTGTCCCTTTCCCTATCACTCGCTTTCCAACACAATGAAAAGCAAAATACCTTGCTTTACGGCAAAGATTTACTTAGATAAAGATTATTGCAACATGAGAAAATTACTGTACCGCATTTTGGTCGTGCGAGTAGCTGCAAAACCGCCTTTTCGGATATTTTTCCGACACTCATGCCGCCATCATCAAGCAGGCGAAACTGGCCGGAAGTTTCGATTTGGGCATAAGATATCTAGGAGCAGCTGTGGATCAAGTAAAGCGGCTTAATTTTGATAAGTTTATTATTAAGCCTGCTACTGGAACAGCCGAACTCAAATTACACACAATGAGCGTGGAGATTAGTATGACATGGTCTCAAGCTTGGAATATCTTCACGGAGCTTTGCAAAAACGAACAAAGATTTTACCTCTCGACAGAGGCACGCAACAGCAAATACAGGAGCATTTTGGCTGTGATCAACGCAACGGTGAGGGGAAATAAAATGTACAAAATTTTTAGGCCGAATACCAGCCTTCAGCTCAAACAAGAATCCCTCGAAGAAATCCAGCACGAGTATAGAATAGTTATTCCAGATTTAGCCGAGCCCCATTAGCAGGAGCGGTACGATAGCACCAGTACTTGCACGCATGCCTACACGCAAGGTTCGTTTTCGAAATTCTCACAAGGTCTTCCTTGTGATACATAGACCCCCTATACAGACCAACCCATCCTGTAAGCCGCAGAAACATAAGGTAGACTCCTTCCCTGCTACATTTGTAAGCCTAAATCCACTGGAATGCGAAGTTGCTTCACTTCTACAACTGAGGAGCAATACTCGGCAACCAGATACACCAGGAGAACACCCTCTGCAGCGACAGTTGTCCTAAATGCTAAAAAAGCAGCACCAGCTAATAAACAACAATAGTGAATTCCCACCTTACCCGCATTCCCCAACTTATCCTCACCTTCTCAACAGTTATGCAGTACCAGTAATGCCACCCGGGACACAAATTGAGGCTACACCCGACTGTGAGCCACCTCCGGCTGCAAATCGTGGCCCCAAATTCATCAACAGGCTTATGGCAACACCATCACTGTTACACCGCAATTAGCAAGCATTAGCATTACACCGCTGCCCCTCAGGTTCAGCAGGACTCCAGGTCCACAATATTCTGCAGCAATCGCATCTTCAACATTCCTTAATGCCACAGAACCTGCCAGAGCTGTTAATCAACAAAGTACTGTAGATACACAAAGCACTCTTAACACGCAGAACATCCCTGATCTACACAGAGTTTAAGTCTTACCTAATGCTCCCACGGTTGCTCCTAGGCGAGTTCATCTAGTGTGATAAACCAAAGGGTCAGAGTCCGAGGGACAGCACAAGGTCACAAGGCCGTTGTGTGTAGGCGAATTGGTATGCGGGCGGGGAATGTGATGTATGTGAATGGTATGTGAGAGGCGCCCTCTGTTGCCCTGGGGTGACCGGCAAGGCCGAAGCAAGGCTTGCTGGGAAGCTCTGGTCGATATAGAGGTCAGTCCGGGTCAGGGAGGTGACCAGGTTGGTCAGCTACGAGTTGGTGCGCACGAGCTCGGGTGGCGTGGGATTTTACGGGGTTGAGAAGATGCATCCCGCGGGTTTTTATTTTGTGACGGTTGTCTAAATTTTATGAGTGAAGTTTTGGATTAAAAACTTGGTGAACTTACATACTGCGCCCGTGTTTGCATCTAAAGTCGCGAGTTGTCGGTTCCTCGGTCCTCATAAAGGTGGCGCCATACATGGGATATTTGGCAAGTACTTTGTCAAATGTCCCATGTGTGTAATCGGGCATTTGCCTATTTGGCCAATAGTTGGCTGTTCCCACCAGAAGTCGGTATTTATCCCACATCAAAGTGGGCCAATGTTTGCATAGCGAAACGCTCACTTACCTTGTGCTTTGAAATGACACATGTGTGTAGCGGTGAGCTAGCCCATTGGCAAGTACTTTGGCAACAGGCAAATATTTGCCTGTTTCCAAATATCCCATGTATGGCGCCACCTTAAGAGCAAAGACCCCCATAAAGCCCCACCAAGAAAAATAGATAGCAATGATTCAGGGCCTGTCAGTCAATCCGTGCCTTGAACATCTTACCTGAGATGATTAGAGAAATAGATCAAGTATGCTTAAGTAACCTCAACAAACCAGCACCTTGAAGATTTCCTCAACCAGCACAGACTGTCCTCAGATGCCGGATCCAACCACCTCGATATGATGGAGTAACAGCAAGCCGAATACTGAAGTTATACCGCATGAACCGTCCAAGAGCATTTAGAGAAATCAACAGAAAAAACGGTGAGAGGTGCAACATACCAGCAGACATCCCGAAGGTTTTTTTCCAGCAAACATAGGAAGCGAAAGCTTTTGACCGAGATAACCCTCCAGAAGTTCCAAGACATCAAATCCGCCTCCACTGCAGATGACCTCCTAAACATCTCACTACAGGTAGTCTGCCAAAGGATCAACTGTATGTCCAATACGGCTCCGGGCAGCAATGGTATAACATATTCCATGCTCAAGAAATTTGACCAAGGATGCCATGTCCTCAGCACTAATGAACAAATGCAAGGTTCTACAACAAATTCCAGCTAGCTGAAAAAGTAGCACCACAGTGTTAATCCCAAACAATGGTGACAAAAGTGAGCTTAATAACTGGCATCCACTAGCACTGGGTGCTACAATGTATAAGCTGTATGCTGCTATCCTGGCCGACAGAATAAAGAAATAGGCTATTCAACATGAGCTGATTTCGCCAGAACAAAAAGGCATCATGATGGGAGACGGATGCAGCGAGCACAACTTTCTCTTGAATGCCACATACAATTATGCACTTCAAAAAGGCAAAGAGGTTGTATTAGCATGGCTAGATTTAAAAAATGCATTTGGCTATTGAGCCTCCAATTCAAACCATCAATAAGCTGAGGAGCACCAATGGGTACAAGCTGCATGGCTGAGACATTAGCATCCTTGCCTTTGCTGTCGACATTGTCCTTTTTACTAGGACACCAGCACAGATTCAGCAACTGCTGCGCACTTTGTCTGCAATGGCTTCATGGCTGGGATTCACATTCAATACTGTAAAGTGTGCAGCACTACAGATGGACTGTCACATTAATTGACAAGCACTGCCATGTCGTCTGACCATTGATGAAGAACAAATTCCGAGCATCCTCAGGGGCAAATTCTGCAGATACCTTGATACTCCTATTGGCTTCCAACACAGAAACTCAATGAAAGACAAAATAGAAGGTATCAAAGAAGAGCTGAACAACATTGATGCCGCCCTTCTTGCACTCTGGCAATAGCTAGTTGCCCTCCTTACCTTTGTGCAGTCAAAGCTAGACTTTATCATGAGCAACGCCAAAGCAGCTGAAGCCTCCCTACATCAACTTGACAGATCTACTTGCCAACCAGGGCAACATACTAATACCTCCATTTGCCCACACATACAAGAGGGGCGGGAATACTACCCCTAGCAATAGACCATGACCTTGTTACTGTCAACTATGCTTTCCAATTACTTGTCTCCCCTACAGCTACTACTGCAGCGATGGCCACCAAAGACTTGATGTCCATTGAGCAAAGAAAGATGGACCCACCAAACAGCTTGTCATCAACAACTTAGTGATTACCTCAATGGGTTTACAGACGGCCCCTTTAGCCATGATTCGGAAATGTTCATTCGATCTGGAGCACGACCCGCAGCTGCATGATTGACATTGTGTGGAGCATTGGAGATGACGACAGGAGGGAGGTAATTGTTGACGAAAACAAGATAAACTACCACAACCGACAACAAGCTTGTGCCACCATCACAGAAAAAAAGACTTATTATATTAAATGTTCTTGATGATATCCAGTGATTGGGGGTGCTGCAGTTCCGCAGTCCCTAGGGACGAGCCGCCAATGTTGAAAACATTTCTCCGATAGATCAAGCAGCCGTACAAAAAGGACCACTTTAAGTGTTTCCAGAAAATTAGTTGGAAGATACAAAGGTCCATCCTGTAAATTTCCAAGCACCCGTCTCACTGCCAATTCCATAACAGTTATCCAGATTTTTCCGATTAATGGAAATTTGGTAACCTAGTAGAGAAATTTCAGCATAAAGTTGGTGTACATTTGGAATTTGGGGACACATTGCTTCTGGTGTCCCTTTCCCTATCACTCGCTTTTCAAACACAGTGAAAAGCGAAATACCTTGCTTTACGGCATAGATACATTCCAGAAAAGTTGGCCATAAAGCGAAAAAGCCGTATAACGAATCAATTATTTCTGCATTTTGATTTTCATTTTTTTCTCCTTGTTATACTGCGTTTACATGAGCACTGAAAGTACTTTAAATTGAGATAAATAAACGTACCTTAAACCAAGTCTAAAAGTGGTTGAGTTTACATGACAACCAAATGCTTCATTACCCACAAGCCCCTTCTGTTAAATAAAACAAATACATACATATATGCTGTGCCAGGTTTTAGAAATAACCTGATACCCATCTTGTTTGTGTTGACAAGATGGCCACTGGAAACGTGAAAGTTGTCCTTTTTTCGTTGTTTAATTTTATATATGAGGAATCAGTGGAATGCATTCGCATTCTCCGATCTTTCCTTGCATGCAGCCATTTAAAAAAAAAAACTCCCTCCAAAATTGTGATTTTTTGTCGAATCACTTTTAGCTTTAACCAGAAAAAGGATGCATTAACTTGAAGTACTTCCAATGAAACAACCATTCTCAAAGTAAAGTATGCTCAGATTAAAGCAAAGTACTTTTAACGCGTTTACATGGCTGACTCAATTGAAGTAAAGTACTTTTAAGAGCTCATGTAAACGCAGTATTGGACGAAGTGAAACTTTAATAAGTTGTTTTATTGTTAGCCAAATCCGACCTTATTTGAGCAAATTAGGGTAATTTATCACACTTTTTGTCCACTTTTTTAAATTACAGCATTTTTTTTTCGGCTGTGAGTATAACGAAACATTGTGAGCTGTAAATAGAAACGGTGCCATAATTTAAAAAGGCCGTATAGTGAGGTATAAGTGTACTAACATTTGTGAAAGTCCATAATGGCTTCCCCCTGTCCACATGCGACATGTTCGGAAAACCAGCTAAGCCTATGTGAACATATGCTTTTAAAAGTTTTAGAAAACAATCGAAATTGGAACATACATACTTTGTGTTCAAAGCAGTGTGAAAATTGACACAACGATATAGCTACCGCCAAAAAAATTGCTAAATTCTTCTTACCGTCTTCGCACCACTCTTACTTCAAAATATTTTCTTTCCATTCCTTAGCCGTGATTTCGTTTCAAGTCCGTCACTTGACGCTTGTTGAAATGGAGAATATTCACATTGTTGATAATCACGTCCTGCACGTCTGATATTTAAAAGAATCTGGCTAACTCACACGCGTTTCCCTCGTGCTCCACATGTGGACAAATACAAGCATGGTCGATCAATGAAGGACAGCATGCGACTTCTGTTGGCCAATATCCAAATCACTTCGGAAGCGCCGCATAAAACTGGGTCATTCATGAAATGCGGAATCAAATTAGTTCCTTTCATCGTTAACCTTTACTGTCCATACCAACAAGTGCTTTCGAATGTAATTCCATGTTTCGTCAAATTTAGGTTAATTGGGATAACATCCTAAAACCAATATAAAAAATATTTTAGCTTTGCTCTACATGAAGTTTATTTATGAACGATCCTTATCGAGTTCATGGTCCTTAGGGGCTATTCAAAAATAATTATGTCACACCTAGGGGGGTCGGTGGGTTGTTTGTTTTTTGTGGGAATTGGGCGGTGGGTGTTTAAAAAGAGGCAAAAAAGTGTGACATAATTTATGGATCACCCCTTAGGGAGATCACAACCTATCCCTTTCAATGGGTAAATTTTAAACAACACTCACAGCCAAACAAAAAGAGATTAAAAATAAATAAAAAAAATTTAAAATAGCTTGATGAATCAGCAGGTGCATCATATTGTTGTTTTTCACTTTGAAGTGGTAGCTTTTTTAAAAATTAATAAACAAGTTTAAAAAATGTCTGATAATTTGCATTCTATTGCTGCACGTGCTGGCAGCATGTGCAAATCAACGGACATTTTTCAAACTTATTTATTAATTTTAAAAAAATATGCCATCTCAAAATGAAAAACAACAATATGATTAATGCGGTGTTCTTTTTCTCGTAATTTTTGTGTTAATTTCGCGTGGACCACTGCACCCCATGCCATGTCCCACTGTGCCCCGGTATAGGGCTGTGGAGATATTCGAAAATGGGCATAGACCTAGAATGCATTCCTTTAGTAGAACACATGCGAGGATTAAGGTCATGACAATTATAAGGGCTTTGAGGACAATGATTAAAGTTTAGTCACCATGGGATTATACAGGGTTGACTGTTTTAGGACCCAAATATAATCTCCTGGAGACTGAACAGGTATTTTTGCCATTTCAGAAATGTTAATCTTTTAAATGGGCTGACCTATAAGTAATGCGTGATCTCAGAAGTGGAAATAGATAAATTTCAACACTTATTCAGATTCCGGGGCATAGTGGGTACACTTTAGAATTCATTTATTTTTGGGAGAAATATTTAACTCGTATCATTTTAAAAGAATAACGCAGTATAATATACGAGCCTTCAGGATCCATTTTGTCATCGTTTTATAGCTACTAGTTTTTGTGTGCTATAAGACATTAAAGTTGGGGGAGATCCATAAATTATGTCACACTTTTTGGCCTTTTTTTAAACACCCCACCCCTTTGTCACAAATTTTACTATACTCCATCCATACTGATATCACAACCCGTCGATTACCCCCATCCATCCAATTATTTTTTAATAATTCTATATTCTTTTATAATTGTATCGGGAAGAAAGTTTTAAGTCACTACAGGACCCAAATCTTTTTACCCGACTGCTATTCAAAATTTCAAATGTTAAAAAAAAAAAAAAATTGAACCGCATATTGAATGGCCCCTTGCTGTCTTTCTCGAATTGTATAGCTAGTGGACACGTAATCTCGCGAAATAACACGCCTACAGTGGAAGTTCGGTTTACGAACACCACGCGTTGCTTCGCTTTACGAAATAGGCTCCAATTTAGTGTATCCTCTATTCTGTTGTTAAATTTGGCGTTTTTTGACTTTTCCCACATCTACTTTGAAATTCCTTGAGAAAAAACCTCGATTTGAACAGTCGAATTTCAACCGATTTTTGAAAAAAGCAGGTATTTTTTTTACAAAAAACTCGGTTGAAATTTTAAACAATGTTCGCTAAAGTAAAGTGAGGAGTTGATGAAGTTGATTTGAAGCATCGTTCGTCGAGCGAAACAACACGTGGCGTTCGTGAATTTTAAAAATTATAAAATTTTGAAAATATTTTCCTTACCATAATTTGCAGTTTTGGGCACTTGATTGACGATGTTAAGAGACGTCTTTTCGGAGAAACTTCTGAGGCGACTTCACGGAGAAAATCCAAGGAAGAGTGGTGATGAATTCAATGGTCCCAGCCCTTTTATAAGGGCAGGTGTCACGTGGTTTAGGGCGTGGCATGCGTCACGTGGGTTTGGGCCAATGAGAAACCTACGAAAGCGCACCAAACGAAACATTTACAAAAACACTGAAACAAAGTTTCTAGCGGATTTTTAGAAACTTGTGTCTCAAAATTGTGTCAAAAAGCGGGAAAAAACACGAGTGTAAGTACCAAACGAATCATACGAAGAAACAAAACAATGACACAAAGTTTCTATCGTATTTTTAGAAACTTTTTTAAAAATTATGTATTAGATTTCGTCCAGTATTCCTAATAATTTGTAATACATAATTTAACGCATACAAAATCATTTATTTTGAAATTGCGCCCGAGTAGAACATTTTGAAAAATAACAAAAATTCGGTTCCGACTTTCGCATTTTTTTAGCAGCAAAAAGTGCTTATTTTCTGCACTTAACGTTCGTGAAAAGTGAAAACTGCAATATTTTAGTAGCAAAGGTGCAACATTTTCTCACGCAGTTTTTAAGCTTGAAAAGTGCTAACTTTCTGCACTTTTCATTCCTGTAAAAACACGATTTTTCTGCGGTAAAAATTGCTGTAATTTCTTTTGTGTATTTGGGTTTGAGGTCCACTAGCGATACAATTGGAGAATCAAAGCTCTCGAACAGTAGCGAGCTCATTGTTGCGAGTGATGCCCCATTTTCACTGGACGGAAGACGCGCGGAAAGTATGCCTACGCGTCTTAGCAGGTGGCGCACCCTCAGCAAATTGCCATTCTGTGCATTCCCACCAAACTGAGTGTAGGCAAGAAAGGAAACCAAGAAACACCAAGAAAAAATATCCG
>JAQGBW010001794.1:0-23241 GCA_034698625.1 Julus scanicus | reverse complement strand
ATGAAAACAAACTGGAAAGAACACCTTTTAAACACAACAGAACATTGGCACATGCTCATCTTTTAAGCATGTGCAATGTGCATTGCATTGCAAACGTGTGTTAAGCACATGAAACGTAAATAACATATTTCAACAAATGTATTTCATCCCTCTTGTGTTTGTTTGTTCAAGTCATATTTAAAACCTCAACAAACATGCATGCAGGTCGGAGTAAAGCATACATGAAGAATTTGTAGAAATAGGAAGAAAGAATTTCAGAGAAACTATTCCAGGATTTTTCAAACGATTTTTCAAATTTCGCCCTGATTTTTTTTACCTTGAGAAGGGCCAACGACGAAATATAAACTTGCTCCGCTGTATCGACAACAGGGGCATCACTCGGTGGAGGAGCCTACAAAGAAGAGCACTGGCGTTAAATCCTCGTTATTTACACTGATGAACGTTCGTAATTAATCTTTTACCTGTCCCAAACCGGTCATGCCACCTCCGAGCCTCAGCAATCTGTCCATTTTATGTGTTTATGTACTGCAAAATAACGTTCAAAAACTGCATAGTCATACATGTGAATTACTCAATCTGACAAAAATCAAAGGTAAAAAAGGTATCGCGGATTGTTTTAGGACCCCACGCACTTACCGGCTGAATCTTTCGCGGATTAATCTTACTTTAGCCGACTTGACGTGGTAATTAAAGTAGAAAATAGCCACAAAATTAAAAGTTGACAGGGTCAAACAACAAGCCAGCAAATTCGTCCAAACTAAATGCGGTGTGGGACTGTAAGCCGACCGCCGATACTTCGTAAGCTGACAGCCGAGATACACAAATTTAGCCATGCTAAGTTTAAATTTCAAAAATCTGTATTTTTCTCTCATAAAACACATACGAAAATGCATACAACATTTTATAGCGCACTTAAATACAGCTGATTGGCTATATTGTGTCTTTCTAGGGCCATTTTCAGTTAGTATTTCGCTATCAGCTTACTATATGTCTAAATACGGCTATCGGCTTATCAAACCTTTAATTAACTTAAAAAGGTTTATATTTTCATAAAAATGTCTACAAGCACATGTTTTTGGTCGATTCTTTTATTTAAATATCAACATGAAAAGAATTCTTGTACTAGAAAAAACTGAAACCTATTGAAAGATGTTTCCGGCTGACGGCTTCGTTTGTTTCTGTGTTTGATATTTGTGGAAGGACCCTGATGACGTCACCGTGGTACTGCTGCGCGTTCAAATCGCAGTATTTTAACGTTTGCAGTACTGCACCTGTGCTTCCGTCTGTTTTTCGTTTGGCGTCGGTCTTTAGGCCTGTTTTTGAAAGGAGAAATGGGAAAACAATGAAGAGCCCTCCAGTACATCGTCAAGAGTCCACTTTAGGCGATATGGTCAGTATTCTTATACATGTAATATGGTTTTGAAGCCTAGCAGCTGCTTAATTTATATATAGGGACTTACTGCGGAGGTCAAACCCGGTCAAGTCAAGCTCTTCTGCCGTGTGGGCGTGGCGATGAAAAGCTATTGATTGTAAGCCGGCCGGTGTTTTCATCATGACTAGATTAAAACTGGGAATAATTATGGAAATTTAGGAATAAGCTATATGGGCCGGGCCATTCAAAAATTATGTCACACCTAGGGGGGTGGGTGGGTTGTTTGTTTTTTGTGACAATTGTGTCCAAGGAATGGGGGGAATTGTGACTAAGGGGTGGGGGGTGTTTAAAAAGAGGTAAAAAAGTGTGACATAATTTATGGATCAACCCTATGTAATTTCATTAAATGTCAAAACCCGACCGGTCAAGACATGTCAAACAACCAATGGGCGTGGAGTATGCCAGTAAAGTCTGACTGCCAGTAGGCATGGAAATTCTGCATACAGCTAATGTGATTAATTGATGCTGTTAAGATGCATATCGAGGCAAAACTGAAGCTGAAAGAGGGGGGAAAACCATAAAACTCCCCCTCATCCCTAAGGATGAACATTAATCTTAGATTTATAGCACAGCATCCTGATCAGGATGCTGTGCTATGAATGTCCGTATTACCAGTCTGAGCCGTGTGTAATGCAACATTTATGTGCTGTAATTTTAAAATTTTTGAGTAATTCTGATAGAGTGCACAGGTTAAAGTGGTAACTGCTTTTTACTTGATGATAAGTACTCAAACTGGAATAATACAGTTATAGAACATTTTTTTTTAAATGCATGGAACACATGCATGAACAGCAATTGAACTTAAGGGAACAATTATAGAAGGGGGGCACCTGCTGCTTATCAACAGCTTATTAAACATTGTACTACAACAATTTCTTCATGAAGAAATACTCAAAAATTTCCTACAGGAACGAGTGCTTGGCTTTTAGCCGTAAAACTGCAGAGGACGTTTTTAAAAACAGATGAAAATGCAATGTATGCGTTTTTTATTCTTAAAATGCTGTTAATCAACCTTATAAACAGTGCATGTAATTTTCTACAAAAAAAAGTGCAAATGTTTATTTTTTCTGTTTTATATGACGTTACAGTTTAAAACTGCTAAAATACCGTATAAAATAAAAACTTATATTAGTAATTTATTTATCATCTTTATACTCCTTTTATATTCATAACCTGATTTTTTTTTGGTTAGTAGAGCTAAGAGTATTCCGCAAGCTGGAAATGGTCTAAATTCCTTTAAAAATTGTGTGAATTTCTGATATACAACACGAGGTTTTGTAAAGCATTTAATATGTCCCCTTGATGTCGCTGAAATTGGGTTTGGCCATGATCTGTTTTTTTCAGTTTTGTATTTTGTGCCATGACATGAGCTAAAAAATTCTGAAAAATACTGTTCTGTCTGTGTCGGGAAATTTCCGTTAATAAAAAAAATGTATATAAAACAAAAAGTAAGCATTTTTTAAAAAAACTGTAGAAAAATTTCTAGGCTCTTCAGAGAAATAGAGTGGAAATTGGTCATGGGATATCCTTGAAATATGCCTGGATTTTTTACAGCAAATTTTTTTCTATATGTACATCCAGAAAGAACTCTTTATGTTGGAGTTTGACATTTTCACCCGACCATCTGTTAGATTAACTAACACTATGCTTTTTATTGTTGCATTGTTATATTTCTGAAATATAAAAGCTTAGAATGCTGTAGGCGTGACATGGAAGTAAATTAACTAACAAATGCCAAGGACAGTAAAAATTAAATGATAATAATTTAAATCGTAGCCTTCAGAATCACTTATTCAGGTGTCCTGTAAATGAGCTCCAAATTTTTAGTGTGCTTGATTAGTAGAGTGCAGTATCTGTCACTCTGTTAGCCACTCGAGTGTTGAATTAGGCTCGCAAGACTAGCAGGAAGGACTCATTTTCGTATTTTAATGATATTTTCCGAATTGGTACGAGGTAATTATATATTTATGGTTTTTTTATTAAGGGAGGGGGCGGGGCTTCTTACAGCGAACACTTGTTCTGGGGTAGGCCAAGTTATGACTGTGTATTCAACTTGTCCCGTTAGACCTCAAACATTTCTAATATGTCTTAATTCGAACTTAGAAGACAAAGTTATTTTCAATATTACCTCTACAAGACCTAAGCAATTTCCAATATGGCCCAAAGGCCTTAGAGCATTTTTAAAACTACCTCCAAGACCTCAAGAACGTTTAAAATATGGCCCGCAAAATTTAAAACATTTCCAAAATAACCAAAAATACCAAAAAAAAAAGCATCAAACATTGAATCCCAAAGATCCCCAAGATCTAAAATTATGGTCAATATAGCCTTCAAAACATTGAAAGATTTCCAATATGGTTCACGAGATTTAAAACCATCTGAATCTGTGTTATTTGTTGTAAAATTGAATTGAATTCTCTAATTAGTTCTGATTTCACTTGTTTAGAAATCTTTCCCGACGACCCCTGAGGACGACGCCTCGTGTCTGGAGGTTAGAAAATGACCTCTGCTTCGACGACCTGCGAGATGGGCCGTACCGGTTCGGCAGAGGGCGCACTCGACTCCGCCTCGAACGACTGGAAATACCTGGAGTCCAACAGCAGCCAGATGACCCTCCACGATCCCGCAGACCACAGCGTTGCTGGCAAGGCTGAGTCATACGAGTGCGGATGGTGTTTAATAAGACCACGATGCCTGCGTCGCTTCGTGGTTCCCAAGTGGGTGCTCTTCTGGCTGTGCTGGGCCGGTGCCCTCCAGGGCATGGTGGTCAACGGTTTTGTCAACGTGGTCATCACCACCATCGAGAGGAGGTTCGACCTCCAAAGCACAGAGACAGGTCTCATGGCTGGAGCCTACGATATTGCGTCATTCCTCTGCCTCGTGCCAGTGTCTTATTTCGGCGGCAGGCCTACCGGAAATAAGCCTCGATGGCTGGGATGGGGGATGGTGGTCATGGGTTTGGGCTCCTTACTCTTTGCCGTGCCTCACTTCGCTGCTGGCCTCTACACGCTAGACGACGAGAACGAACTCTTTTGCTCCATCGATGGCGATAGTGGAGTCGCCTCGCGCTGTCAGGCGACGTCTGGTTCTACCCCTGGACCGACCCTGTCTGACTACAAGTACGTCTTCATCCTGGCGCAGCTGCTACACGGTGCAGGAGCCACGCCGCTCTACACCCTCGGCGTCACTTTCCTGGACGAAAACGTGCAGACCAAGATGTCTTCTGTCTACGTCGGTAATTTAAAGTTTTCCAAATTTCTAAGTGCGAGGTCCAATTGCATTGGCCGGCGCCTGCGGTCGAGAGGTCCCACATTTGTCTTGATCCTAAGATGAAGGGTTTGCGCCACAATAAGGTCAACCCGCATCATTTTTAAGATGTACGACGTCATCTTCATCCTTATTTCCCTTCCCTTACCTATGTCTGCATATTTTAAAATCTTGACGCTACGTTGTTTTCCAATTAACAGGTGTATATTATGCGATGGCTATCGTCGGGCCCGCTATTGGCTATTTAATAGGTGGACAATTCCTGAAGATATATACCGACGTGGGCAAGGTAGATTTGGCCAAGTAAGTTCTGTTGTTTCTATGAAAAATGATGTGACTGCAGTCCCACGTTGCATTCTTTTGAGTTGCCCTTTGAGAATCTTCAACAGTCTTCTTTTAATTAGCCACATAATGCGATGTTTTTTAAAACTTTTTAAGCTTGCGACTTAATCCGAGTAGCACCGTTTGGGTGGGAGCCTGGTGGATCGGATTCCTGATGGCAGGAGTCCTCTCTCTCTTAGTAGCAATTCCCATCTTGGGCTTTCCGAAAGAACTTCCAGGTGAGATTCGTGGCGTGAGAATGATTGTGATGCTTAAAAAGTGACACGTTGCAATAATCCCACCTCGGATCGTTTAGGATCTCAGGAAATCAGGGCGCAGAAGATATCGGAAGCTCATCAGGGGCCGTCGGACAGCAGCGCCGTGAATCAAGTGGGTTTTGGAACGTCCATCAAAGATTTGCCCAAATCTCTCAAAGTATTACTTACAAATCCAACCTTCATGTTTTTGAATATCGCTGGTGCCTTTGAAGGTGAGTGTTATCGTCACTTAATTTTGGTTTTGACGTTTCTATCGATGCTTGCTCGTCATGGGTTTGAAACGGTACTCGTAATCGCAATTACAGAGTTTTTACTTTTCGTTAGTGTAGCTCTTTTGCTCTCTGGCTTTGCGGCATTCCTTCCAAAATTCATCGAATCGCAATTCAACGTGGGAGCAAGCTGGGCAGCCTTACTAGTAGGTGAGTGACGGATATGTTCAGGTAGTTCTCCCCTTTAAAAAAAGTGATTTTGTCGTTGACGGTCAAGCTCTCGCAACTCGTGTTTTAATTACGATTCCTCCTTTCAATTGTGTTTGTAGGAAGCGTAATCGTATCTTCGGGAGGAGGAGGAACGTTCTTAGGCGGCTACCTCATCAAACATTTCCAGTTGCGCTGTAGCGGAATCATTAAATTGTGCATCGGCTTCGTTTTGATATCGTTGGTTTCGTGTTTCGTCTTTTTAATGAATTGCCCTGTCATTCCATTTGCCGGGGTCAACACGCCTTATTCTTCTGACAGGTTTGTGGACAGATTCTAAGCAGTTCAAGATGCGCAAAATGTTATTTTTAATTTGAATTCAGTATCTTACATTTTTCCTTTCTTTATCATTGTTCAAAAACATGATTGAGTAAAAATGTATCAGCGATAAAATTGGCAACGATTGCAACAATTTTCGTTTAAAATCATAACATCATCTGAAATTGGTTTCTTCCATTTACCTCGCTGTATTTAGCTTCGATTCTCTGCCGATGTTAAATGGCAGTTGTTCCAGCCATTGCCATTGCTCCACGGATAATTACGACCCCATTTGCGGCATAGATAACGTGATCTATTACTCTCCATGTCACGCCGGTTGTACCGATGTCGTGAATCTGAATTCCGGAAATCATCAAAAGGTAAGTTTTTTTAATTGACAATACGTAGATTTCATCACTGATCCAACATTCGATTTACGACACCTCATTGTTTGCGTAGTCTCGCGATTTTTTCATTGCAGAAGATTTTTTTTAAATTAAATTTGTTTCCAAATCCGTTAACAGGCTTTCGCCAACTGCAGCTGTATCGAACGTAGCAACGCCACGATACGCCCAGATTCGGTAATGGCAACGAGAGAACCGTGCCAAGGTCACTGCGAGAAGCTTCCTATTTTTCTCGCGATAACTTTCGCGTTTAGCTTATTCACATTCCTGGCAAGCATGCCCGCACTATCAGCAACCCTCAGGTATTTTTTGTTCATAATCTTTGAAAAATGGAGTAGGAATGTTGCGCTAGATCACGATTAAACGAATGTTACAGATGCGTGGCCGACCAACAGAGATCTTTCGCTTTGGGAATCCAGTGGATTGTTGTTCGGCTGCTCGGCTCCATTCCCGCGCCCATCATTTTCGGTGCCATGATGGATGCCACTTGCATTTTATGGCAGGATTCGTGCGGCCATCAAGGATCGTGCAGAGCCCACGATAATTTTTTGATGAGCAGGTAACCGCTTTCTCGACAACTAAAGCCCGCAGAGTCGTTCTCCATTTCATTTGCTGCTTTGTTTGCGGTTTTCGCTTCGAAATTTGAAATCAGTTCTCCCTTTCGTCCCAGGTACGTTTTGATAATCTCCATGGTTGGAAAGATCCTGTCCTCGTCTTGTTTCTTCTTCGCCTGGTTCCTGTACAAGCCCCCGCCGGAAGACCAACTACCGGCCGGAAATCGCGCCGTCAACGCTGCGACGATAAGTTCCATGTTGAAAGCGGTTGGTTCGGACGCCGCGTCGGGCGAGATGGATCGGGACGCGGCGGAGATCAGCGGAGACCACGTTAATCCGGAAGAAGGCGAGGCTGCCCGTCAGCAGCATTTGGCCAGAGTGCTACGGACCAGTGCCGGTCTTTGACCCTCGTGAAAGTAAGCAGTACGGCAAATACAAAACGATATTTACGGTAGGATGAAAATCACCGAATTTGGTGCATTTAGCGATTCATTTCAAAACGTTACCGAAGAGAATCGGGTAACATCGATTCCGGATAACTAGTCCCGCTAGATACATTATTTCCCATAAGAAGTCTGATTTTTGGTTACCTGTAGATCATTGCATTTGATAAGTCTTCCCACTTAACAGGCCCCTAACTCCCTGACCCATTCAAGACTTCTTATTGAGATTCTTTCACAAAATTTGGTTTTTTCTTAATACACTCGCGCACTACTGCATATCCGCATATTCAAAATCGGTTGTTACCTTGAATATAACGACAAACTAACAGGAAAAGTTTGTAATTCGCATGAAATTATCTCTTCGTTGGTGCTAATCGAGTTTCCGCCAAATAATCACAGTTTCGGGTAGTTTCGCTTTAACTTGTGAGAAATAATATCCTAATTTCCCACAAGCGGCTGGAGCTGCTTTTCCTGTCTATATATTTGGAAAACTGAAATTGTGGATTTTTAAAGAGATCAAACTCTCTTTCTGTAATTATTTCACGTAAGGCAGTCAAGCTCCTTAAGAAAAACCGATAAAAAACTAGAAATAAACTGAAAATAAACGTATTTACCTAAAAATTAAAAAGTTTTGATCGGTATGCGATCAGTAAATCATAAGAAAATTAATACTTTTTTAAAAAATAACCTAACTATCAACTGTGCTTGCTTAAAAATTAACAGCTTGGATTTTACAACCAGTTTGTATCCATCTAAAATCGTCCAGTTTTCCAAAAAATACTAGTGATTATGACCAAGAAGTAGCCGTAAAACGGGGTTAAGCAGTTTATTGCTAGTTTAATATCACTTTATTCCGCAACTTTACGATTGATAACGGTAAAACTAATGTTACCCGAAGGGGACCGATTGACCACCGGTGAACTATGATTTTTGTAAAACGGAATCTCCGTAAGGGGCCGAACTTGTAATCGAACCAATTGATAGAGCTCTCGGTCATATCGGATCGCTGCTCCTAATCTTTCTACTTGCGCACAATTCGCAGGTGGAATGCACTCTCGAAATCTGCTCGCCAGTTATTGCGGATTAAATTTAACGATTGATGTCTAATAGAGAGATGTGAATGCCGTCAAAGTTCTTCCTGGAAATAAGGAATTCGTTATCCGAATATACTCTGTAAGGGATTGACACCAAAATTTGAAATGTTTATTAACATTCCTAATAAGATTTGGAAATGAGCGCTTTGTATATCATCAGATTTGTTTCTGATGCGTTTTTAATATCACGGATACTCGATCGTCAATTTCTTTACAAGTGTGCAAATATGTGATGTTTGTGCGTGCGTTGTGCGTATTTGCTTCGTGTGGTAGCTTGCATAATTGAAACAGTATTATATATACAGCGTTTATTTATTTTTACAGCGAAAATCCATTTTTGCATAAAGTGAGAAGCCACCATCCATAGTCTAGGAAAAATGCAAAGTCTCGTTTGCTACCGACGTTGAAATTTCGTAGTTTAAACCATTTTAACGCGGGGATTTTTTGAAAAGTATTTCCAAAATTGTGATTCTCGTTTGCTGTTTCGGCAAAAATTTCAACTCGCAAAATGGTGTTGAATTTCTAGAGAAATCTTAATGAAACGTTTAGGAAACTTTGTCAATAACTGCGGTGTGACCATAAATAAGTCCTTCACCACGTAGCTCAATTTATGAAATGTTTTTAGAATTGTTAATAGTAAATAATTTTTTTGTGAGAAATTCAGCCAAAAATGATACATTTTTTGTATCTAGAGTAGAAATCGTGTTTTTGCATCATATCCATCACTGGCACTCCTATAAAATGGTTTGTGTTAAATGTTGCTCCTCCTCGTAATAACTCGTTTTATATCCATTCCTCACATTAATTTATTATCATTTTTGTTTTCCTCCAGAAATTTTGATACAGAATTTATATATACACACGTTGTGAAACAATTTTTGACTATTTTTTTATCAACATTGATTTGCGACGGTTAGCGTGACATTTTCAGTGGCATTTTGTGGTACGATAATAATGTAAATTCGCATGAACTGCGATTAATATATATTTCAACCGTGTACTTTCAAAACACGGTCTCGGCAATGTGCGTAACAAAAGATAATCACTTTTGAATCTCAAACATAACTTATAAACACGAATTAAAATTATATCGAACTAACTTTTTTTCGTACGCGTTCTTTTAATTATTTTTGTACAGCCGTTGTTTGAAATTGAACGATATTTGCAATTATGTCTTTGTGGAAAATTAGGTAAAGGCTTTATGCGTTTTTGAATCACAAGCTAGAGGATATTTATTTTGAAAAACTGTCATTAACTTTGCATTTTTAACACATTTTATGCATTTTTTCAGAATTCTTGATTTTAAGAACACAATTAAGGTAGGTGGAATTCTTTTCAGAAAAACCAACGTCGTGTTTACGATGTAGTACGGATAGTATTATTTTATTATTATCTCTATTCAGTTTTAACCTAAAAATTAAGTTTATGATGAGTTTTTAAAAAATGATTATATACAGTATAAAAAAAATTTAGCGTAGCCTGGAAGCGAACCTCGACTTGTCTAATGCAGCGCCCTCTGGTGAAATTGCTACGCTCAATCAGCAGGCAGTTTCTAAAAAAAAAAAAACTACTCGTCAAAATGCTTTGACTGCTTCCCTGTGCATATTTCGTTGAAATTTTCCTATTTTTCGCGATGGTAGAAAGTGATTTCGACGCTTACTTTACGTTACAGTATGTTCGTGCTTAGATGACGTGGTGAGTGAAGCTATTTTTTCATGGATTTCTTTGTTTTCGAACTTCGAAAGGAAGATGTTGTCATATAAGGAAGATTTTTCCATTCCGTATGTAATTATCAAAGTTAGAAATTGGCAAATCCCTAGGAATTTTCATGAATTTACGTCTAAAATTATCGCTAGTAACATCTCCGTGAACAACCCTTCCTAATATGTAACTTACCCGTCGAAAAAATATTTGAAAAATCTTGGAATTCCACCACGTTTAAGCCTATATCATCTTAACCTACTTTTATGTCAGCATAGTGAATTTCAATTCTTACCACCCCCATTTTTTCATTTTTTTATCCTCGTTTACCACATCCGTGTAGGTAGAAAGCATGCTTTAATGCGTGGGACGTGAATTGGCGAAAGAAAACATCCCGAATCTGCTGAAAATATAGGAAACCAGTACTTTTAGGAATATGGCCAGCAACTTTGAAGTTTTGGAAGGTGCTGAAGGGGGGCAGATTGAACGTCATCACAGCAAGGAGCCTTCGGTTTATACCATCAGTGGTCTTTACTCACAGGTAATCAACGAATTGGAAATTGTTATTATCGATGTTGTGATGTTGCCTCCGTACCGAGCTATAGATGCAGTATGTACTAGTTTATGCTCTTCGCATGCATGCCACTCGGGGTGCTTCCAACCTCGGAGAGACTAGAACAATCTCATTCCCCGCAGTTCTCAAGTACGTCATGCTAGTCCTTTGAGCATTACATCTTCTGCCTTACTCCTGATGACAGCTACCTCAAGATTGGACCTCATCACAGTAATAGCTAACGTGTTGTCTATAGGGTCCCATCGGGAGATTGTCCACTTTTACAGATCTGCGCAACTGCTCAGCAGATTCTGTAAAGGGTTGTCCCAAGACTGCCTGGGACCTATCTAACCTTGGATGCCTTTGAACCCTGGCCTTAAGCCCAACTCGGGACGCTACGGCTGTTTTCCACCGCTGTTTCCGAGGCAATTGCCGGGATAGTTCCTCTAAAAATTGCCAACTAAAGTGTGCCTTACTCTATCTTGTCCTATCATTATAAAAGCATTTATTTTCATTCCCATGTAATTTTCTCTGACTCGTGACTTGTGGCTGTGTGTGTTTCCCCAGCCTGCATCCATGTTTTCCACAGGCAAATGCTCAGTTGTTAATTTAAAAAAATTGCCATAAAATAAGGGCTCGAGTCGCAATCACGGAGGTCGGTTATCCTGACTGATTTTAACTGTTTTCCGTAATTGTTTCTTGGGCAAATCCCAGGATATCTTTTAAATAGCCATGACCATGCTCCATCTCTATTACCTCTTTCTATCTCGTCGTATATCATTCCCGACCTTCATGTGGCCAGTGGCCGTGAGGAATGTTAATAATCTCAAATGTATAAGATGTCGTTTTCATCATTGGCAAACAATTAAAACTTGAACTATGTGGTTCAGTTTGAGAATGGGAATGTGAGGGAAAAGTCAAAGGGACTCTCTTAAGGGTAACGAGAACTCTGTGAAAGGGCCAGCAAGATGTAGGAGTAGTTATGCACGGTTAATACCAGCATGTGTATTCTGGTTTTTAAGAAGATTTCAACATTGACGGGAAATTGCAAAACGAGGAATTTGATTGCGATGCAATGCTTTTATCCCAGCATGTTGCGCAGGAAGCTCTATTTATAGATCTCCCATGTGTTTTCGTGATTTTCACCACATGCCCTCTGCAATTGTCTTAACCTCCAAACGAATTTCGGCAACTTGTCAGAGAAATGTTGTTTCAAATTTCAAGTTAAATTTTCTTCCTTTTGTTTATACAGTACATATTTCATCGAATACAGCAATGTTAGGTGCAAACGTTTTAAATAAACTTGTTAGTTGCTAAAACAGGGGTGTCCGACCCTTTATATGCCCGGGCCATGAGTAAAAAATGGAGCACGAAACCTTTTGCGATAACCCTCTGCCTCACACTACTACGAAATCCAAGTTTTAATGTGCATTCTCTTAACGTTAAGGCTAGACACGCAGCATTATTACTATGAAATTAAGATCAAAATTGTCTTGCTTTTAAAGAATTGAAGACGATGACATACAGACATAGTTCATTGTATCGTGAGGCTATGCGAAATGTCATAAAAGGCCAGATATGGCCCATGGGACATACTTTGCCAACTCGTCAGAGATAATTGCACTTGCATTGATCGTAAACGAACTTTGGATAAGCCATTTGTAGGATCAGCGTGTTCATAAACCGCTCAGCTCTCTCTCTCGTAATCCTTTAATCGTTGTTTATAATCAGAGAAATGATTGAGCATTTTTTTCATATTCTCTATAACCGCCTTAAAGGTGGCTGCCGAGCACTCGTTTGACATTTAGGTGTGATCAGACTCCACGAATGGCCTTAAAATGTTCACAATATTCATCGTAGTTTTCTAGAAACCCAAATTCAGCTTTATTCATTTAAACGACCGATAAGGAGTAGAGTTTCTTCTAGCTTTCAAAGATCGCTGTTTCCAATGCCCAGGACATTGAGGACATTGAACATAAATAACGTTGATGTTGAATTTCCTTTGCACAGGCTGCTCCCTCTGATGTCGACAGCGAGTTGACAGAATCGACATGTGCCAGCACTTATGAGTTTGTGAACACCACGGATCGAACTGAGAGGATCAACATCATGCTTCAGCTGGCCAGCAACGAACTGCGCTCGGAGGAAAGGGAATGCGGCATCTGTAATATCCGTCCTCGCTGCCTTCAGCGCTTTGCCAAAATCAAGGTATAATTCCACGAAACCACCGAAAAATTTGGATTCAGTACTTTAAGTATAGAATTGTGCAATCGTTGGCATTTAGAAGAGAAACGCAATGCCGTTTATTTCCTAAAACCAATGTACGTGTAATCGAAGAACCCATAATTTACAACGAAATAGATATGTTCGGAAAAATGTCCACATTAGATATGTCGTGTAAAATAAAAGAAGTAGCTCGATACTGCTAGATCGGGTTTCTAAAATTTTGCTTTTTCTAGGCTTACTTTCAGAGCAGATTTTTATTAATAGTCATATTATTATTCGTAATTAATATTATGATTATTTAACCTCTGATAAATCATAATGAGCTGATAGACTAAGAAATGTATACATTTTTAGCTATATCGTGGATCATTAAGAGGCCTATGACATCCTCCTTTGGCATTTTAAAAAAAAATATTGTTGATAATGGGGAAAAAAGTTATGACATCTGAAAGTTTGTTATTTTTTTGTCTACAGTGGGATTCTCTACGGACAGTAAAAAACTGAATGCGATATTTGTTAGCGATTGGAATCCGTTGTTAATTATAAGCATAGTTTTTCAGAGAATTTCTTGTTTTTACTTTGTTATTTTTATGGAAAAGCTATGGAAACTTACTGAGAAATAGTAACGGTTCAAATTACTCTTCAGCCATGACATCAACTCACAAGTGGTCAACCATCCCAAAATTCTCCTACTTAGCCCTGTTTTATCAAAGGGTTCTTGATTTTTGCGTGGCAGCAAACCTGACATCGGAGCTATTTTTCCCTTTCAGGTTTTTGTGTTTCTGTGTTGCGTTCTCGTCACACTGCAGCAAACGCTATCATCGGGTTATTTGAACAGCGTGATAACCACCATCGAGAAGCGCTTCGACATTCCCAGTGGCCTTTCGGGTGGCATCGCCAGCACTTACGAATTGGGGAATCTCATTACGATTATTTTCGTTAGCTATTTGGGTAGCAGAAGGCATATTCCGATTTGGTTAGGAATAGGTAGGTGTGGCTAATCTTGTTAAAAAACTTATATTAAAATCTTTTGCTTTTCGTAATAACTCGTGTGCTTTGTCGTTTTGTAGGTGTCGTTTTAATGGGGTTGGGATCTCTGGCATTTGTTTTGCCGCATTTTATCACGCAAAGATACACGAGCGAAGAGAATGTCATGGAAAATGATACAGAGAGCAATATATGCAAGCCGACGATCGAAACTCACCACGATGGGTAAGACTAAGATATCGAGTCTTCGTGTCTATTCTAACAAAAATTTGGACGTATTTTTAAATTTCCCGTACTTGGCCGGTTTGTGGTCACATGTCCAACATCAATGCAGAAAACAGATCAGAGTAAACACGATACAAAAACAGGCTTTCGTAAATAAGTTTACGATAACAGTTTGCCCACCAGTTTTTGTCCAGAGGTTGCAGCAAACTTTTTCCAAAAAAAGCATATAAATCTGGGAATTTAAAAAACATAAAAATGTCCGTTCACTAGCAGACGATATTTTCTATGTGAAGGAATACAAATTATGCAGTTCAAACCACTGCTAAAAAGCATATTCGTAAGATACTTTTCAAATGAGCAATCGTAAGAATTTGGGCAAAAAAATTGAAGTAAAAAGTGTGAGAAGGTGAATTTCACGGATAAAATGGTTTGTGAAAACTAAGTTTCTAAAGCAATGCATATTTAGTTATGAAAATAATTGGGATGTTTTTCGAAATGATGATATTTCATCCGCAGAGGCTTTTTGGGACATCAGACCGGAAGCGGAATGCATTCGTCCGACACGTGCATCGAAGGAAGCAATTCGAACGGCCTGTCGGTGTTCATTTTCATGTTCGCCCAATTGTTGATCGGATGCGGAGCATCCCCGCTGTTCACTCTCGGGACGACTTATATCGACGACCACGTCAAAAAGGACAGTGCCTCCATGTATATCGGTAGGTTTTGCGTGAATTAAAATAGAATTTCTAAAAGAAACGATGTCGTGACTTTTAAGTTTGTTTTTTACAGGCTGCATGTACAGCATGGTGGCTTTCGGGCCGGTGTGCGGCTTCCTGCTCGGCGGTTTCCTGCTGTCATTCTACGTGGATGCGCTGTTTTACAGCACGACCGAGCTGAACATCACTCCCATTCATCCTCGGTGGGTGGGAGCCTGGTGGGGCGGCTTTCTCATCATCGGGCTTCTTCTCCTCATTGTCTCCGTCCCTTTCTTCACCTTTCCCAAAAGCCTGAAACGGGAAAAATGGAAAGTGCTAATGGAGGAAAGCATGAAGGATCTCCCAAAGGGGGAGATGTCTTTCTCCGGGGCGCAGCAGTCACGTGCCAATTCCACGTACGGCCGGAGAGTCAAAGGTTACAATTTGCTTTTTTTTATCTTGTACGTTTTATTATATTTCCAAATATGCTTCATGACGCGGTATTGGCATATTTCGCAAATCGTCCGTTTGACAATTAAATTAAGAGTGTTACGAATCTCAACTGACAAAGACCTCATTTCTCCCCTTCCAGACATACCCCTTTCGATTTGGAAGCTGCTTTGCAATCCCGTGTATGTGGTCACTTGTCTCGGTTCGTGCATGGAGCTCATGATCGTCAGCGGCTTCGTCGTCTTCTTGCCAAAGTACTTGGAGACGCAGTACAGCGTCGGAAAGTCGCAGGCCAACATTTTTACCGGTTAGTCCATTTCTTTAACCGAGCACCGGATAATCATTAATGGTTTTATTGTCTCGTGTTTCTATGCTTTGGTAAAATCTACCTCGTGTTTTTGCTGCTTTTCATCTTCTATCGCCATGCGAAATTTTGTAAAGTTTCCATAAAACATTAAATGGTTTCTTAAGTTCTATCCTATTTTGTGTTTTTATAGGAGGTATCGCCATTCCCGGTGCCTGTGTTGGTGTTTTCATGGGCGGTTTTTTATTGAAGAAATTGCAGCTCACGCCTAAAGGTAAATCGCCGCATTCAATTTAGAATTTCTCGTGGGATTTTTGGTCGATGTGAAAATGAGTGACACGGCTTAACTCCGTTGCTTCGTTCGTATTTAGGCGCGATTCAATTTGTGATGACATTTAATGCTGCTTGTTTGGCCCTCTACGTACTGGTGTTCTTTTTGGGCTGCGATAACGTAAAAATGGCCGGAGCGACAACCCCTTATGTGGAGAGGTACGAGAAAACTGTTTTTTTTTTATTAAAAGTGCACTGGCGTGTAACTTAAGGTCCCCAGGTTTGCAGAAGGGTAGAAAATATTCGGCATCTTATACGAATATAAAGCATTAGAATTGCTCGTAATAGGCACAGGTTAATTTATTCTAAACGTGATTTTTATTATTTTACTGGAGAAAAAGACGAGATTTCTGTGTGAAACCAGCTGTTCGGTGTGCCTTGAATTAGAATAGGGTTGAAAAGCTCTGCTCTGTCTCTTCTTTTCTTTACATTTTGGGTCCCAAAACCACAACTTTTGTCACTTTTTCATCGCAGCATAAACAGATTGGAAACCACTTTCGAAGTAAATCTCACTGCTATGTGCAACATGGGATGCGAATGCTCGCCGAACGACCTTTTGCCCGTGTGCGGCAACAACGGGGTCACCTATTTCTCTCCTTGCCACGCGGGATGCACGTCACTGACTCCGAGAGGCCAAGATACTTTAGTAAGCACCTCTCCTTAAACTCTTGTTTTTCATTTTTCCATCTCCCGACGGCAGATGGCTTAAGCCTCGGCGGTTACTATAACGGCCCTTCCTTTTTTTTTGCAGAATTATTTTAACTGCGCTTGTATAATGGGCAACATTAGCTCTGGAGGAAGATATCAGGAAGTTACCGTGGTGCCCGTGGCCACGACGGGACCTTGTTCTCAGTTCTGCCATACAATCATTCCTTTCATGGTTTTACTTTTCATAATGTCTTTGGCAGTGTCAATCACTCAGATGCCTTTACTGATGCTCGTGCTAAGGTAAATCGGCCTTTAATGGCGAACGATTAATTGAATATGCCGAATTTCACGGTTGAAATTATTTCTAAAAACAAAACTGTCATCGTAGAATTTTTGCATTGGATTTTATTATCGAGGCGATGTGATATAGTTTCTTGCTCGCTGCGAAGCCAAAGCACAGTTGTTTTCAAGCAAATGTCGGTAGTCGCTGAACTTTTCTTTTGACCTATTACAGATCGGTGTCGCAAGAGGAGCGCTCCTTCGCTCTGGGGATGCAGTTTGTGATATTTCGTTTATTCGGTAATGTTACGTTTGATTCTGCTTTTGTAAGATGAAAACCACGCTGGAAAGTTTTTCCGTTGCTTTGTTTCGTAGGTTCAAATAATAAATTACTTGTTTTTCCAGGTTACATTCCATCGCCTATCCTATTCGGAAACGTGATAGACTCGACGTGTCTGGTGTGGAAGGCCCGCTGCAACGAGAGGAGCGGCTTCTGCCTGATGTACGACATCGAGCAGTTCCGCTTCCGCTACGTGGGCTGTTGCGCGGGCATAAAGGTGCTGGCCGCCATCCTCTTCTGGCTGGACTGGCACCTGATCAGAAATCGCTACAACCAGGATGACGGCGGGCAGACCGCCGGATTCAACGCGGCCGATGCCACGCAGCCTGTCATGCTCTACTACAAGAGCATAGACCCCAGCACCGCGGACGGTGCCTTCTCTCCCAAAGCGGACGAGGAGAAGGACCGCTCCAGGACGATGGACGACCCGGATCGACAGTTTTCGTTCGAATCCAGCATTTAGTCCGCACGCGACGAATGGTGGCGGCGGTTTTATCCGTGGATCCGTGGCGCGTTTTGTTTTTCATCCGCAGCGAGAGTTAACGTCTGGAGAAAAAAAAACAGGTAACACGGGAATGTCGGAAGTGTATGAAAGAAACTTCGAAGAGGAGAAGGACAGAGAGGAGCGTGAGTAAAATGATGAAATGACATGCGTCCGTTAAGCGACCACGAACGTTTGGTGCATCAGAAGCCGCGAACTTTAAAACCACCGTTTTAAAGCCATTTTCCTTTTTATATTTATTTTATAGCGGTCTCGAAGTCCGTATTGGCAACGGCTACATTTTCTCGCGAAAAGTTTTGTTTTCTACGAAATTTTTAATGGCTAACTTTGGCGCAACTTCTTTTGCGGCGAAAAGGGGTTTTATTTTTTGTCAAGAGTCTTTTGTGTTTTCTTTAGGGCAGACGCGGAAGAAAACTCGATAGGGTTAAAAAATTATTGGGTTTGATGTCCGTTGATTTGGAGTCAAATCTGCCAAAATTACAAAATTTTTTCATCGGAATGTGATGCAAACGTAACTGACAAAGCTATTTCTAAAAAAGCAAAACTTTTCGTTTTTGCGTTGCAAATGTTCTTAGACTTTATGACCGTGTCTCGAGAGAACGGTACTGTCCCATGTTGGTGCAAATGGTGGTAGGTTTCCTATTTTGGAAGGGTGCGTAGGGTTTCTAGATAGGTCGAACGTTATGCATTTATTTATTTGTTTATTTTGTTGTTGTTGTTTTTATTGTTTTCGTCTTACGGTGAAATGTTCGGTGAATGAAGTTTTAGTAGCGATCGGGAAATTAATTTGTTTAATGAGGCCAGGTACTTAAACCATCAACTTATACGAAAAGAATCAGTATTATTACAGTTTGCGTCACTAACGCTCACTAACGGACCGTTTAATTTTTGCCAAGATGGGTGAAGGATGTTAACCGAATGTTTCTTAGGGTTTGTTTTGCAAATTTTTGCGAAATAGAGATCCAAAAATAAAGGTGAAAACGTTTTTTGAAAGTTAACCGATGTTTCAAACTTAACGGATGTTATGTATCGTTCGGTTTGTGCAAAGTTGATTTTAAGCCCTCACTTGCACAAATTTAAGATACACTTAAGCGAGCAATAATTTTGAAATTTGTGGCAGGGTAAAATTTTAGCTTAATCCGTCTTTGTTAATGGGCCCTTCTTTACTTAATTCGGTTTTAGCTATGAACCCTTTTTGGCCTAAAACGGCTCTAGTGAGGGAGTTTTCTTGGCTCCATCCAGCTGTCTAGAGGCCCATTTCGACTAATCTAACTAACAAAGGGCTTAATATTGTCATGTCAAGGAGTCATTGTAGGTTAATGCGAGTCCCTTCTCGGCTTGACAATTCTTGTCTACGGGCCTAAGATAAGTGCACATTTCTTGCCGTTGCGCAGGGTAGTTTTTCCTATTTTGCTAAAATTAACACAAGTTGAAAACACTGAAAACGTAACAATTTTTCTACTTAAATATTTTAAAAATCTGCATTAGGTCTCCGATGTAAACAGCCTTGGCTAAAAGACCGTATTTAAGGGAAGTCGGTAAGCCAGTTCCGTAACTTCGGAATATGAGGGTTGTCTCCGAGAACTGAACGTGTCCTTCTCGAGAGGTCTTGAGCTTGAATCTGCGATGGGATCTTCGGCCCCATCTTTTTTAAGATGAGAAATCCTGGACTTAGAACTGTCAAAGGACCATGCAGAGAAATCCGACTGTCCTATTATAACGAAGCATTGCGATGGCCACTGGCTGTAGCGTAAGAAGAATTAAGCGGAATTAAATTAGGTTTTAGTAAAAATATTATGCCAGTGTTAGGAAAAAATTCACTAGCGCAAAACTCACAAAAATTACTAAGTAACCGATGCACCTTAGCTTTTTTCATTATTCCGAGACTCGGCACGCAACAAATATCGTAAGTTTGTTTTAATATTGCAATTTTAACTTTGAAACTTAACATTTTTGCGGAAGTTTCAATGGGTACGCAACAATTTTTTGTAGCAGATATCTTATCTCGGGGCTAAGTTTGGCAATTTGAATCTAAAAAATAATTTCATTTTGACTCGAAAAAAACTCGGTGATCGCGTAACACGGCGTAGTCGGTAATTTATCGCTATCGATTTAATTTAGCAACGTGAAGTTTGTTTTAACGTAGCAATTTTATGCTCAATATGTTTGCGAGAGATTATTCTTTATAAAATTCCCCATTTTGAGGCTAAGGGACCGGAAGAAGAACTAATTTCACGGCACAGTCTTTTATCACCAACTATGTAACATAGCAATGTTATGTTGTTTTAACATTGTAATTTTAACACAGAAGCTCAACATATTTGCAAAAAAAAAATGTTTGTAAACATGTGTTAATTGCAGGATGTAATTTCATCGCCGCATTCGCAATATTAAAAACGCATTAATCTAGGGATCACAATTAATCTATGGTCAACTAACCTGAGATTTACTAACCTAAGATTAACTTGTTCCTTCGGTTAATACCCGAATGTCTCTGCGTTAGGCCTGATTAATATATTAATAAATTTAAAAAATATTGTTAACTGAAATGTTATTGTTTGCGTTATTTCAGAGAATAATCATCGTTCCCAAGACGATAAAGCCCGAAAACATCTTCAAAATATTGCCCCCAGAATAGCAGTAGAATAAACATGGAAATATACTAAACGAGATATTTAAGATAAAAACGTTTTTACATGAATTATATGATTTGATAAAAGGGTAAAATTTGGTTAATTTTTATGATGGGTCCAAAATCTTGGGGTAAACTATTTCGGCTATATATATATGAGTTGGTTATACTTTTAATGAAGGAAAATTGCGTTTTTATCTTGAAGATCGTATTTTTATGCAGAATCTGATATCAGATATTTCGTTGAATATATAACAAGCCAACAAAAATCGAAATAAATGAACTCGAAACCCCCCAAAAATGACTTCAAAAATGTACACGAAGGGCCTAAAAAAGTGCACATTTAAAAGTCGTTTTCGGGGCCCTATATGGGTACATTTTTTTCGTTTTTTTTGGCTATTTATGATCGCAAAAACGTCTACTTTCGAATTTTGCAAGAAAAAACTGCAATTTCAAAAGTCGAATTTTCATAGATTTTTAATACCCTTACAGTTTTTTTCAAAAATGGGTGAAATTTCGACTTTTGAAAAGACCTTTAGGGACCTTTGGGTACATTTTTTTTCATTTTTTTTTTGGCTTTTTATGATAAAAATAACGTCTTCTTTCTAATTTAAAAAAAAATGTTGGCTCCGCACGTCCGGTTAATTGAGGATCCGGATAATCGAGTTTCTACTGTATATATTACGCATGCAAATCAGCTGATCCGGCCTCGTGTGAACGATGAGTAAAAATCAACAATTCCCCGTATGTGCATGAACAACCAATTAAAACTAAGCCGATCCTTGAACTTTCATCCGAAATTTTGTAATAAATGCGCTGTCAAATATATCGAAATCATGCAACTATTTGCATAAATGCATGCGCACTTGAACGCTCATTGGTTAATTCATTTATTAATGCAAATATTTGTCGTCAGGTGCACGTATGAACTAAATTTCTAGTCGTTTATCATTTCAAAGGAGGTTTGCATGCATGGTCACATTGTTTCGCCACGTGGGATTATAATGTATATGAACGGCGAGAATTAAAATTCTAGTTTCGATTCCCAATTAATCGCATAACGCGTTATAACGTCGTACGAGGAATTATATAACGTTTGAACCGGCCTAAATTAAGGGATTGACGTCTCGGCGAGCCACTCAACACATCCAATCAATATAAGTATAATTTATGACCGTTTATAAAATGACTAAATAAGAAATCGTAAACTCGCCATACTTCTTTTGTCATCACGACTTGCTGAAGCGCCCTCATGGCATCTAAAACCTATATATTATGATAAAAACTATATAAAAAGAGTATGAAAAAATATATAATGAATAATGAAAGATAATTTATATAATGTAAAAAAATGCACTAATAACATTTAAAAATGGACGATAGTGCCACGTGGCTACACATATTTGTATAGCGTACATCTTTTTTATGAAAAGTTAAACGCAAATTAACGGATTATAAAGCGGCGAATGCATTTTAAATGAAAAAGAATTTAGAATTTAAAACCTCACCTCATCGATGTTTGGTTGGATTTACATGCATGGGATTACATTAAATCCCAACAAAAGTTGTCGATCCACAATTAATGTACATCACGCGCACATAATCCCACTCGTTTACGTATACCCATGGATTATTAACGCATAAATTGAGTCCTCTATAGACGTCTGCCTCGCACATTTAGGTGCACTAAACGCAGATATGAAGGTACCTTCATGCATTGGGACCCCACCCGTCCTGATTGGCTGAACCATACAGCTCTGTGGCTCTGTATACAACTCCTCCA
Source organism: Julus scanicus (assembly GCA_034698625.1). Classification (NCBI taxonomy): domain Eukaryota; kingdom Metazoa; phylum Arthropoda; class Diplopoda; order Julida; family Julidae; genus Julus; species Julus scanicus. The sequence continues at coordinate 1,059 of JAQGBW010001794.1, read as the reverse complement.
GACCGCCGATTGGTTTCTGAGATGTCCTTTGTTGGAAGGAAGGAGCAGGGGCCATAAAGTCAGTTTGGGGAAACCTCCGATTGTTCTTTTGACCAGTGGCGGCACTAGGGGGGTGCGGACCGCACCGGGTGACACCATCACAAAGGGTGACACCAAAATGCAAAATAATGATACAATTTTCTTATTTTATGAAAATATTCCATTTTTTATTTTGATTTGCAAACGTGAATTTAAAAACAAAAATCAGCAAAAATAAGCGGACTCGGAGGAGGATTCTATACTATATGGGGCCCGTGTCGTGAGGGGGGGTGACACCATGATTTACCGCACTGGGTGACATGCACCAACCCTAGTACCGCCACTGCTTTTGACACTATATTATATGGGACCCAGCCCATCTTAGTGCAGTATATACAAATGGGTTATGGATGTGAACAATTTTGCATAATTCCAAATTCGTTATGCATGTTTCTTAATGATGCTATATTTCGGGTATTATACATTTTATACGGAATTTGCTAATATTATATATAGGCCCGTGCCCGTTGTGAAACTCAAAGGCATAACATGCACTCAGATACTTTTTTAGTTTCTTTATATATATATACGATGGTCCTTTTAGAGTTAAATAATTAACAAGAGAACATACAAATGGCGGAAAAAACTTATTAAACTCCACACACCATGGCTGTAGACACATTTGAAATGGAATGAATCGGTTGCATGGTATATATTTGGTTGGTGAAATTTAAAAAGGCCCAAAGACTATACTATATATATATAGTCATAGAGGGACTAAACGATGTTGGGGGATTATCTCCACACTATAGTCGGTAACCCGTGAAAATCACGGGAACTATCAATACTTCGATAGTATACATGCATGCATGGAAAAATATTGCAAAATAGTACATATAAACATCCTATAAACATGTTAAAAATAGTAAATGTTAATAAGAAAATGCGTGAATTAAACGAAAAAAGTAAAGGCTGTTCCATTAGCACAACAGTAAGTTGGTGGATTAAAACACAATAGAATTCGTTGAATTATTGCGTCAT
>JAQGBW010001793.1:0-23244 GCA_034698625.1 Julus scanicus | reverse complement strand
GACCATGTACCGGAACATCATTGTCGCCTACATCTGATTACATGTGACCAAAAAAAACATCTGGGTACATCTCCTTGATTCTCCATCTTCTGATGGGGGTACTGAAATTGAGTCTTAGAACTGAGTAAATACAGTATATGCAAGTAAATGTAGGGATAAATAAGTCTTTCTGAAGAAGTCTTTTTCACCGAGTGAAGAATGGCTTATTTTCTTCCTCTTTTATCACTAGTCTCGTTTTCCTGCATTTTTCTACATTTTTGTTTAAGCTTCAGCCTAACTAACGTGCAATTGTCACCCCATTATAAAATGGGTTTGGGGCTATTGCTATAACAAAAAACATCTATTTTCCACACGAAAAACAAGCGTGGAATAAAACAGTGTTGGACCTCTTAGCTTTCAACAGTGTCTTAAAATAGTAAAACAAATGTCACTTAAAAAGTTGGCTTTTAAGGGGAAGAGAAAACTTAAACCTAAGTGAGAGAGGTGTACGTCAGATTCGCCCTTCAATTTTGGGGAAAGTTCAAGTTTGGCAGTGGAACAAAAAATGGCTGGGGTAAAAAAATTGAATTTTCTGGGAAGGCCTACTTTCAGAAGTGCTGTAATAATATGACCTTTACCTCCCTCTCCCTCACTTTAAGTTTGGTAATACTTTTTTTTTAAAGAAAAGTATAAAAAGTGATGATGTTCTTCAAAATTAGTTTCTTTTGCTATTTTTTGTTGTTGTTGTTGTTGCATATTGCGATTTTTGTAAAAAAATTGCAGTGGTAGCAATAACAAGTCTGACTACGCTTATATTAATTTTGGCAATCTTGTTTTTTGTGCAGTTTTATTAAACAAAACATTTAAAAAAAATGTTGGTTCTCATAATATTAATGCATAAAAAACTAATGGATCAGTAATACCCAGATACTGTTTTGATATCAATACTAGTTTCTTTTTTTTATAAATTCAACCTTCATTTCTGAAATTTGGTCAACTAGCGCCACCCTGCGTTCATTGGTAATGGACTCGGTTTTTCCATTTTGGGCCAAGGTCGAACCAGTTTTGAATTTTTCAGTAAAAAAAAGGGACCAAAAAATACATCAGAAGACCCCTTTCAAAAATATTTCAATAAATCACCATAAAATTGCAGATGCCAGCGACAGATGTCGCGCCATGCGACCATCGTGCATCATAAAATTAAAGCTAATATGCAAATAGATTTTCACATAAATAATTTATTACTTGAAACTTCTGAACTGCTTAACATTCAGTTAAATGTACTGTTTAATAGTCGATTTTTCGTATTCATTGCAATGGTATATAATACTGTATGCCATCACAGCCCCTGGACGCCTACCAAAAAGCAAGTAATGCAACGAAATTTTGGTGGTAACTTAAAGGCAGGGCTTTAAACTATTGCACGATTCTCATGTTCATTTAACTACTTGGACCAATGATAAATGACTATGGCATTTCTATTTTTAAATTTTAACCAATTACTGTAAGCTGTCGCTTGGAATCGCTTTAATTTTTGAATGTTCATTTCAAGGTAAACACTAATGCAGGATGAGTTTTGGCAACAATGCAAAAATTCGGTTTGCCAAACTGTTTAACCCTAACAAGGATTTTTAACTAGTCTTACTTACTGATAACCACATTTGCACCATAGACATTGTTTTTATACATGTGTACCACTCAAGCACCATGGGTTCATGGCGCATTTGTATATTCAATTCGTCATGGAATATGTATTGAAATATAACATGCATATTGGACTATACACTAACTGCAGTTTATAGGCGGAAATATACCAAAATACATTTAACTTATCGTTCTCTGTACTCATTCAGATTAACCCTACAATATCAAACTTATTTTTTAAACGCTCGTAACCAATAGGGTTCTGAATAGATCCTATTGTTTGAAATGTGATACAATTTGAAAAACTTTTGAACATGAATAACTATTTACTATCTTACTTGGAATACATGTATAATGAAATACAAGTTAATCTGCCTGATATTTTTTTTGGCAACATGTTATCATCGAAATGAAATTGGAAACACCAAGATGTGTTTTCACAAACCCCTATTATCGAAATTTTGAAGATTTGCTGTTAGATCTTACATTATCTAACAATTTCAATATCAAATGTAATTTACATATCTCCTAATTGTTGCTTTACAATTGTGTTTCAGAAACTTTACAAAAAAATGTAACAAAATGTAAATAAAAAATTATTGCTAACTGAATTAAGATATCAAAATACCATATTTTAACAATGTAAAAAAATACTGGGCAGAAAAAAATGTGAGGCTTGTGTTGGGTGTTAGTTAGTTTTAGGGTTAAGATTGAAATATCCCTAAATGACTTCAGTGAAGAACCACCTCTCCTTAGAAGCTTTTTATTATATTACAGAAAATTCATTAAATGGCGACATTTTTGGAATCTATCCTGCTAACAGTTATTATTGTGAATATGTAAAAAATGAAGCGTATGTAAATCAAAATACAACTAAAGATAATCCTTAATTTTAAAGTATTTCCAAAGCTAAAATCCAAGTCAACAATGACGACTTAGATAGCTGAAGTCAAATTTAACTTTGATGAAATCCTAGCCAAAATTAAAATCAACAAGGATGAATTTGTAGCTGGAATCCAATTTTATGTGGATGGAATCCATATTTACTCATTTTTAGCTTTTTTGACTATTTTAAAGCTTGAACCAGAGTACGTAATTCTCAACACTCACTGCAAACTAGCTTTATTCCGGTTCAACACCCCCTAGTGGCGTATGTGTCTCTAGCATGGCACTTCCAAAATGTCCGCCTATTTACTCCAGAGGCAGCTATTTACTCCATACCACTCTTTCACGTTTTAGAAATTTTATTGACCAACCATTTCGTGTCCCGCCTCTATCGTAACGTTCTCGTGTTGACCAAGACTTTGTTTTCTGTCCCGTGGTGTGCTAGCCATACAGACTGGTGCCACCTGGTGCGTGTAGGCTGAAATAAACCACAACCACCACTATGCCTCTCTCTCCATCTTTTTTTGTGTGCTTTTTCTGGTCGTGTTATCCGAGTACAGATAGGAGTAGGTGTTCCCATATATGGAGTTTGGCTGAATTCGTTCATTCATAAACAGGGATTGCCGTGGGCCATTCGTGTCGGCCGTGTTTTTCATTCATAAACTTTGTCCTTCTGGCGCCAACACTCGTTTCTTGGCTCCATTTCACTGCTTTTTCGGTTTTTTTCCCCCCTGAAGAAAAAAAAGTTTCTTGGCGAAACTCCCCTCACAGCTGTTGCTGTTGGCAAGGCTGTTTGCTCAATGGGAGAAGAGATGGATGCCAGCATTTTTAAGTTTTTCGTGGTTTTTTTTTCTGTGTTGTTTTGTTCCTATACTCGTATTCAAAAAAGGCGTGGTGAAAGTGAGCGTGAATTCCGCTAGGGGGCGCTACATGACGAAAGCGAATCTTGTTCGTCTTCCAAACGTCTTGCCTCTTCTTACCGCATGAAGACAGCAGGTAATTAAATTTAAAATACAGCATTTTCGTTGACTTTAAAAGCCGTTTACTTAGACTTAAGTCGACGAAGACTGGTGGTGCCCCCATCAGTCTGGTGGTGGCGCTGCGTTGCAGTCCTTTCGTATGGTTTCCATCAGCGCCATCTGTGGACATCTGTGTCTTAAATGATGCTACGAGACTACGTATCGCCCCAAACGCCCTTGGGTGTATTGCGTAGTTAGGATGGGGTGAATCTAAGCCAAGGTGTTGTGGAAGCCACTTTGCCGACAACCATCTTCGCCGACAATTGCGTCGGGGAAATTATTTGGAGAGAGGACAAAACTGAGTTCAAATAATGTTGTAATAAATTATAGTGACTTTTTTGTATGATGTGACATAATGGGAGTCGGCGAAGTTGTCTGTCGGCCAAATTTGTGTCGGCAAGGTGGCTCCAAACCATCAATTTTTATATATTTTTTTCCAATGCCGTATATTTCATACGCCATATGGTTTAGTAAAACCATTTTTTGTTATATAAATTACTGTTGTTTGTTATCATGTGGGCATAATTTATAATAATGCAAAAGATGATTTCGGACACACCCTGCATTAAGTGGACCTTGAGCACTTGAAAGGCATAAATATCACGTGTTGGTGAAGTGGTGCCCGAAATTGCAGGCCATGCGGAGCAATTATTAATTGGTGACACCCTGTAACTTAGCCCTTGATGTCTTTTCTTATATCATAAGAAGAAGAAGTTACGTGACCCAGCATCTTTTCGTCATAATAGGACACTCGTGTTGAAACTGAGGTCAAGAATGCGGCAGAATGGGTCGAGTATTTTAAAGATTTTTAAGAGGAAAACAAACGTAATGTCCTTTTTAAGGCCCTCCATTGTTTTTGTATTTTTAGTCAGCTCGAGAATTTGATATCTTCAAGGGGTTAAATTCGCTGCACTCGCAACTATCAAGTGTCTATGACACGATTATTTTTATTGTCGATTGTCAGAGCATCTTGCCATTGCGCTGCAGGATGGCTCCTTATATTCAATTTCTTTAAACTTTGAAGAGTTTCCTTACCTTAATTAGACCTTGTCCTTATAGGAAAATAGGAGAGATGTAGGTTGCACCAAACTAAAAATGAGTTTAATAAGCGATTAAAGCTGGCAGTTATGCAACTAGTGCTTCCTTAAAAGAAACTGATTTAAACTAATCGTGGCTTAAGAAGTTGGGGGTAAACAATGTGTACATTGTAATGTTGTATTTCGTGAGAAAAATTCTGACAGCTCCATGTCAACTACTGAAATGTTTGGAAGGATTAAATATCAAAAAATGGCCTGTAATTTTTGTCTTGAGCGACTTTAGCCCTAAATGAAATTTAAAAAAATACCACGTTATTTTAATAAATCTGCAATAAATATTGTCATGCCAGTATCAAAATCTTGATATTGAAAGTTTGCCCTGCACCAACAAAAAATCACGTGATGCCGGTCATGACGTAGTTCAACATATGGTCTATTAACTCTAGGTTAGGGCAATATCACGGGATATATCTGAAATTAGGCATACAGGGTGGCTCCAAAAAAGAGGGATTTTTTTCCATAAATTCGTAACTTTTTCGGTTTTTAATCAAAGTAAATCCAATTTTGCACAAATATAGACAACTAACGTACGAATAAAACAGCTATTTCAATTTGTACTCAAGTGTCCTCCATCCGGTGCAACACATGCGCCATTTGGCAATTGATGAGTCGATTACTCTTTGATCAAGTTCATCCCAAGCGGCCAGAATTCGGCATCTTAACTTTGAGTACAAATTAAAATAGCTTTTTTTTCGTACGTTTGTTGCCTATATTTGTGCAAAATTAGACTTACTTTGAGTAAAAAACAAAAAAGTTACGAATTTATGAAAAAGGTTCTCCTTGCATGTCTCATCCACAAGTTCAGTCAACATTTTGTTGCATAAAACGGCATATTTTTTCAGACATACGATATAATATGGCATAGATGACCCTATATTATTTTTCCATCTGGGGTCATAGTAACATTTAGCTATATTTATCTAATTGATATAATTTATAACTGTATAGTTAACAAGTAAATGTTATGTTGATAGTTAACATGGTGTTACATTTCGTTTTGCTGGCATTGGTATCATAAGATGAGATTCATAACTTTCATTTCATGTAATAAAAAAACATAAACAATAGTGTAAAATCCTGAATTCCACAATATATCGAAGTTGGGCAAAATGTCACGTATTCTTCCCCTGACATATGACGCATAAGTACAGGTACAGACCCAGGTGGCGCTAATTTCGTTTTAGGACACGTGCTGCGCAGGGTTAATCCATCATATGAGGGGGTCGTGCTATTGGCCCCATATATCAATTGTATTTACCTTGTTTTTCGGACCCTCTTTGGCCGAAATCCGAGACCCCTTGTCTTAATCTTACAAAGGGCCCTTTGTGTTATAGCTCTTTTTTGCGAAAGGTGTTTTTGTAAATTGCTAGTGTTTACACGTTGCACACCTTTCAACGAGATAAGAAGTAGCTGCATGGGGGCGCTCCACTCCCTCCCGTCTAATTTAATTGTACGAAATTTATGTCGACTTACATTTAGCCTTATCTGGTAGCGGCATCTCTTTTTCAGCACCCATGTATATATATAAGTTTACCTTCGTGTTAAACATGTCTCGCCTTTGGGACCTTGGTATATTGGAGACAAGTGTCGTGCTATACACTACCTTTTTTTGAATGTATCAAGAATGCAAATTGTTCCCTGAGATCGATTATCGACATTAATATATAAATTGCAATATACTCGTTTATGGATTATTGTACCTTTGCGTTTTGATATGGGCGTAACTTTTACTTGTGTTTACGTCTACGCAAAATTCTATTGTTAACTGTTATTTGACAGGACCCTTGGAAGTTTCTATTTTTACATTTTTTACTATTAAGGAAATAAGCAATCATTTAAAGTATTTCTACAGTCTCGTATTTCAAAACTTCGCACATTTTAAAATCTGTCATTCTGTCATCGCGTTTTGACATGTTCACAACTTTTCTTTTGGCTTATTAAGGAGTTATAATTGTTTTATCCTATTTTTTCATCTAATTCCAAAGAGCCCCAAATTTTCTTTGGGGAAATCCCTATTGTGGGTTAGATTTCATGTAATTTTTACTGACATTTTTACTGAAAAATTGTATTTCCAACTAACAAAAAGCCCATATCTAACTTAAATTAATCTATAATTTTTAGCCAAACTCAAGTTTTTTTCAACCGGTGTGCCGTGAAGGGTTTACAGGTGTGCCGCAGAAATATGTGTGGTACAGGGTGCTTTGTAGATACTTATTGTAAATTGAAAACATTTGAAATGGCCATTATAGAGCTCATTATTTTGTATTCCAAGTTTGATTTTTGTTTATTTCATTGAGACAATGTTAGAAAACTTCATCTTAAATGTATGATGTGCTTGACAATTTTAGGTCTAGTTTAGTGTGTTGTGGACTGAAAAAGGTTGGAGAACACTGATCTATGTTTATTCGAAAGTACAGTATGGAAGGGTAATGCTTAATTCCAGTTATATCATTTAACATTTAACAATTTGAGTATTCATTGAAAAAATCTGCTAATTTTTGTTATTGTTTTACCAAGAACAAAACTGTTGACCCAGATTTTGGGCCATTTCCTCCAGTGTCCACTTCATCAAAGTTATGGTTAGCACACACTTACGTTGATGTGATTTGATAAGTTGACTTTAGCGACCCCTGCTGGTGGATCCGAGTAACCCCTACACACGGGTTGCACCAAAAAATGGGAGAGGGGAGGAACCAAACTGATTTAAAGAGAAAGAACTGAGTACAGGAAGTAGATAATGAGCTCTAATTAGTCAAGGGAGGGAAGGCCATGGGGGTGAGACTATAATTATACAGAAGAATGACGACATGCTCGACGCCATCTTGAAATGTGATGGCAAATTTTGAAAAGAAGCAACCCCCTCCTCCTGGGCCACAAACCCCAAAAAATATGAATGAACCGGGGGATAGCTACTGTTTGAGTGAGCGTTACAACCATTCATTGTTATCCGTAACTTGGTGTAGGGACAAAAAAAACAACCCTAAAGTGGCCCACACATTTATAAAGAGTACAAGATTGAAATTTGAATGTCACTTTAAGTTCTTTGAAGCACTTTGAATTTGCGGACCAATGAACACGCATTGGTCATTTTAAAGTTACATTGTATTGGTACTTGATGGGACTTATTCGTACTTTGTGTCCTAGAATCAAAATTCCATCTGGGAACTGTTGGGAGTCAAATTTCTTATTCTCCCAGGATTTCCCCAGACCTGAAAAACCGGGAATAGTCAGGGAAGTTGGAAAAACCTGGAAAAGTCAGGGGAAAATGTAATATTTGGGAAAAAGTCAGGGAAATTTAATATAAAAATTAGACACCATATGGACAGAATGAGGGAAAACGTCATTAGCCTTAATAGATTTTCTACTAGTGATGGTAATTTTAGCATCTGGAGATGTTCTATTTCGGCATTTTTTGAACGGGATTAAAAATCCGATGAAATGCATATTTTGTCCAGTAAAATACGAATTTTCTGCAGCAAAATAGCATTTTTCGGGAATAAAATTCCGATTTTCCTGCAGTTAAAATATGACTTCTGTAAAAATGCAATTTTTCTTCATTAAAAATCCGGATTTTCTGCAACAAAGTAGCTTTTTTCGGGAATAAAAATTCGATTTTCCTGCAGCAAAAATCTGATTTTTCTATGGTAAAAATGCAATTTTTCTCCAGTAAAATTTGCATTTTTCAAGATTAAAAATCCGATTTTTGTGCTTTTATCTTGAGCTCTTGCAATATTAAGGCAGTTTGAACTGGTCAGGGAATTGTTTTTTTAAACCTGGAAAAGTCAGGGAAGTTGTGGGGGAGGGAACCCTGCCTTCCCTACAATATTAAGGGTTGTGGATGTCTGTGCATGCTGGTCTATTATTAGTTTCAATGACACAATGTGTCCACAAACGGTTTTTTTTCATGGTCAGTTCCCCATTGTGGATGAACTTCAATATGAAAAGTTTAATCATGATTAGCTCATGCACCTGTTTGTCCGCCTTCGCATTGTTTTTCAGCCCTTCTTGCCCTGTTATGTAAAACTGAAAGTGACGTCACCATGTTCTAGGTCTGTTCACATTCTATGGCCAAGGCAAGGACAGGAAACTGCGATTTAGTTAATTAATTGTTTTGTATGGGGGCAGGCATCCTGTCCCTCAGGCGAAGGCACATTCAACAACAGGTAGGAACAACATGGACGCTTGAATGGTGAATAAAAAAACATGAACACCCCAGGCACAGGTAGCAAAAAACATGACGTAGTAATAGTAGTAGGCCTACGTGCTCATTTTAATGAATGAAATAAGGGGGAACGAGTAATAGTAGTAGTGGATATCATACAAACAAGAGGGTTGTTGCTGTTCTTATAAGGGTTTTTTTTTGTGGTTGTTTACTAATTGCGAACCTTTGTGACGAGTTTTTTTTAAAACGTTTTTTTGTGCTTATTTGGCAAAAATGGGGATGACCCTTTACGTGCTCATGTTCGACCTGTAGCCAATTAATCCCCCAAACTATAGGCCCACGACCATAAAATATGACCTCGTTTACAAATATACTGTTTATTAGTTTTTACCTTTGTCCATTATAATTGAATTCAATGGAACTAATATGCATAGCTTTACATTTGTATATGTTACAGTCAATCTGTCAAACCAGTCATTTTGTAAAATGACTGGTTCATTGTACAGGCATTGTACAAAATAACTGGTCACATAATGACATCCGATTAATAATAACCTAACCTAACCAGGCAATAAGTCAAATAAATAATCAAGCTAAATTTTCAGTCATTTTGTAAAATAACTGCAAATTCCAGTCATTTTACAAAATGATTAGTTGACACATTGACTGTAGCATATACGCAGTCAGTGGGATGATTATACTGAAATAATAAGCGTAGCTATAATCTATATAGCTACATGTCACTAAAAATGTATCGTTCTTCTAAAGCTGTACTTTGGAGATTAAAAATTGAAAAATATGGAAATTCAATGAAATTTGGTGTAAAATTGCCTGTTTTAATAGGCATGGCAAAATATGTAACTCATGTTATATATGCTATTATTTTTAAAAACTAATACATAGACATATATTTTTTTAAATGCAACTGGACGTTTTTTATGTATTTTGTGTATTTCATGTTGTTTTTTTGGCACCCTGTACGTTGTATTATAATAGTATGCAAGTATAGTGTTAGGTGAATCTGAAAAGTCAATGAATTTGATAGCCAGTTTTCCCCCACATCCTATATTTATTGGTCAATCAAATTGTTTGGAAATTTTAAAATAAAAGGTATGCCTAGAAGGCTTAAGAGGAAAAAACTTGTTTTTTGGCTAAGTGCAAATTTCCCAATTAAAATTGAATTTAATTGATACAAATTGAAAGTTGACGATGCGTATCTTTCAAAGTCAACTAACTGACTGTTAGTTTTTGCTGCCATTGTATAGACCTGGAGAATTTATGAGCAGTCCGAAAACTCGTTTTTCGGTTGTGTCAGGCCTACTAGAGCGAGATGGAAATATGAATATATTTTTGGTCATTGTCAGGGCTCTTGACCTCAAAGACAAGTTCAAAATAATGCGATCCAGGGGTTCTGTAATAAGGAGTTAATTGTTTTCATTGAAAAGGGATTCACTTTGAAAAGGTGTCACCTATGGTAATGACCTACTGGTTTAGACAATTATGAATGTCCCAAACGTCTCCAAAATGCCATACATTTATATCATACTTATACAAGTTGTAGTCACCGAGTGGATGTGTGCGCATGCGCTGTACAATTTCATCCAAATCTGTGTTCAATTCCGTGACTGTCTCAAGAATTCCAGTTCTTTAATTTTCTAAATTTAGTATATAATTTTGTATTATTATTTCAATATGTATAATCCCTTTTGGTCTACATGTATTTAATACTAACACATGTCTTAAATTAGAAGTTAATTGGGGTCAACTAACTATTTTGGTTTAAATACTCGCCATAGGGGGGCCTCACGAGTAGGTCTACTAACATAAGGCAAAATTTACACATTAATGTTTATTAAGCTAATTGCAACCTGGGGCTAAGTACTGTTTCGCTGTAAATTGATACTTAGGAAAATAGGTTTTGAAATAGTTGTCGATTTTATGTATCGTATGTCAAAATTAATAAGAAATTTAATTAAGGCATGAGGAAGGAGGTTTTGTATGGTTCAAATTTATTAACCACATGCGAAACACGTTCACGACGTGAATCTTTTCGGTAATCATTATTAATATTGTTTCCTATATGCTTTCCAAGAACTTGTTTGTTTAAGGGGCCATTCATAAAAGACATCCCCAAAATCCCCAATAAATCGATCTTCCTTCTCCCCCCCCCCTCCCCATCACCCTCCTACCCCCTGTCTACACGGTGTCCATTTTAGCCCAGACCCCTTCACGTCCTTAATTTTTTTGAAATGTAGGGTGTCCAGAAAGTTTGTTGGTACATACAATGGCCCATTCAATAAATTTTCAAGCACCCACCTCGCTGCCAATTTTACATTTTTTCAGATGTTTCTGATTAATGGAAATTTCCTGACCTCGAAGTGTAATTCCAGCATAAAATTCTTGTTTAACACCAATTTAGGCATTTAATTTCCAACTTTTCTGAGGTTTTCAAAACCTCGTTTAATTCTGAGTAAACAGAAAATCCGAAAATTGAAAAATTCCATCATTAGTGGACGTCTCCCCCTGTCTACATCCAGCAAATTCCCCCACCCCCTTTTGATGACGCCTTTTTTGAGAAATATTAGGGGTCTCCCATAAAATGATTTTTAAAAATCTTGTCACTTTTACCTATTCAGACTCCTCTTGTCATCAGTGTTCACTTTCTACAGATTTTCTGAAATACCCTCTTTGATAATCTCTCGGGGTGGGATGGAGGACAATGGTTAGTTACCGATTTCTGAATAGGGGGAAATGATGGAACCCCTGTTTTTCTGTCATTTTATCCTATCTCTACTAGCTTTTCACGACCATGTTTTTTATATATATATTTTACTATTGCATCTTTTTATATCCATGTCTCCCCCCTCGTTTTCCCATAAATTAAGAATGACCATAAGATAGCAGCGAGTGGAACCGTTGGAGTTCTGACCTTCAACCCCTGCAGGAGGTAATTTTAATAGAGGCCAGTGAGGTTTGTTCCTAAATAAGCATTTTGTTCAAATGCTTTTTTTTGGGGTTTTATCATCAGACGTCTGTCTGCCCGTTCACGTTGACATCTTCTTTATTTGCATTTTTGGACATTTTGACAAATAGGTAAATTTTGCAAAACATATTCAACCAAGATAACCATTGCTACCAGAGATGTTCTTAAACTGCTTCTAGTTAGACCACAGCTTATAATACATAGGATAAATTAATATACTTTTTGGAAATACTGTGGTTTGACATTATTTAACCTGTAGTTTTATTGCAGTGAACAGCAGTTTTAGTTTTTGACTGCTTTTGCTGCTCGTATTTCATGAGTAGAAATGTTTACCCCTAAATTTGTTGAAAAAAAATGTTTCACTGTCCGCCATATTTTTCCACATCATACGTTGATTCGCTCATTATATTTTCGCTGCTATTGCATTTAGAATGAAAAATTGCTTTGACTCGACCCCAGGAGTCGTGAATAATGAACGTTTTGCCATGTGTTTGGTGTAGTATGCCAGTTTTTAATGCTGGATTTCGAGGTCTTTTATCACCTTTGTTAATGGATGAGCTAAATGCACTTCTGCTGAAATTTGAGATTTTCAGTAAATTTTAAAAAAAATAACAGTTTTAAGAATTTATGGGGATGCGAAACTACGAAATTAGGCAGTCTTTCCATATGTTTGTGTTTTACAATAATAATAGTCATAAATTTTAAATAAATTTCGACATATACAGTGGAACCTCAGTTTACGAAAGTCTCTGTTTACGAACACCCCATGTTGTTTCGCTTTACGAACGAGGCTTGAGTTTGCGAACACATTTCTCTGGACCACCGATCAAAGGTCCGAGTATCTGCAATTGTTTTATTGGTTTCAGCAGAACATCTTTGTTACTAATAAGTTTTACTAAATACTGTTAACATCAAAAATGTTATAATTTCCAAGGATTTAAATTAAAATCGATATTAGTTTCAAAGATATAGCCTCAATTGCAAATATAGCTAAAGCTCGTCTCTTGTTTTATCCACGACAATTGCAGATGCAATTAATGACAATCCATTGATGACGTCGATTTTAGACTTAAATTATTTAACTAACAACAGAATACAGTAGAACAATACAAATTTTCCTAGTGGAAACAATGTTTGTTATAAAGTAAGTTTTTTAAACAGAATCTACAAATGAACTTGATTTGCAGCAACGTCAGCATGATGACATCACGTGGGTGTCTTTATTTCCTATAATGTTGCCAATCATGGATGTATATATTAAACTGCTTTCTTCTGATATTACTGTTAAATTTTTTTTCTGTATTATTTACACTCATAAAGCCCATAACATGTTAAAAAAAAGTTCTAGGACAAAGAACACATTATTTGGATTTACACTAGTTGCAATGGGAAAAGTGATTCGGTTTACGAACTTTTCGGTTCACGAACAGGGTCGAGGAACGGATTAAGTTCGTAAACAGAGGTTCCACTGTATATATCATTTCATTAAAAGTTCTGTATTGACACTGTTTCGTAGGCAATTTATACTTTAAATTACCCTTCAAATTAAAATTTATTAATATGATCTGATGAAAAGCTCGAACAGCTAAGGCCTAATCTGTTAGGGGAGTGGTAGGACTATAGCGTTTAATAGGAAATGCAAACTATAGCCTAACAACACCTTTGTACTTTTATTTAGAAAAAAAAACCCTAATTTTTTCAACTACCTGTTGTCCGCAGGCTAGATAAAGTAAGGCCACCTTCTTATATAAGGTCTGCATAATACATATATACAACCACGCAAGTGTACTTCCTGTATACCTTTTTTATCTCTATAAACTTAGGTCGCTAGGGGGAGCTAATCTTCCTTACGACTTTTCATCTGGCCCAAGTTTTCTTTGTTTAGGGCCGTTTTCCCACTGATGACATAATGCTTAATTATAGAGGTGGCCATAGAACGAGGAAGTTCGCCTAGTTGGGATTTGGGCGAGGTTTTGGTGAGAAAGTTAGGAAGTGTTTTGAATTGGGCTACTTAATACGTATTATGCGTAATTTCTGAAAAGATAAATCATACGTGGGAAATTGTGAAAAACTAAAGCTTTTGTTGGGCATGTAACCTGATTATTAAAATTGCTCGAGCGAATTGGGGTTTCGGATTAAATGAAAACGAAACGTTATCTTGGTTAATTAAATCGTCTTTGATAAGAACCATATTGCCCAGGTTTGGAGTTTTTTTTTTGCCCATCCTTGATAACGTTGGATCTTAATTGCCATTTTGTGTTATATTTCCTATCCTGATAGGATTGTTTGCTTTAGATAAAATTAGTTTGCTTTTTAGATTATTTTATCGCTTTCTTCATTGTGAAATGAACACAAAAGATAATTAATCATGATAGTTCATACATTTCAGGGGATTATAATATCCATTTATTTGCTATTTTCATGGTGTATCTATTTGTTAAACCTAACTCGTTATCTTGCCTATACCGTTTAAAAATGAAACGTAAATTATCTGATCTAATTATTAACCTAATCGGGCGTTTTAAAGAAGATTTGCTTTTCAATTCAATGACCCAGTATGCGTAATCAAGTACCTAGATCTGTACTAATTTGTATAGTTAGTTAGGCCTATCATTGTCTTCCATGCTTTCTAGATAGCATTACCACATCTTACTGATTTATTAAACCATCAGTTCCTGTTTATACAGAATAATTTCAAATTATGTTATCCATAAGACCTTTAAACGTAATATTTGTTATGACGAATCATGACGCACCCTGTACAAACCACACATTTACATGTACAAGCCTAACCAGCCAGTAAAATTCCAACCCTCATATAGAACTTTCATCAAATAGATGAAATTGATGAAATATGTCAATGTTTGGCAATTTCCTGCCAAAGTCATGCATGACGTGCATGGCTACTATCTCCCACATAATAAGAGTAATACAGGGTGCCTTTCACAAACACAAAATTATAATCTTAAATGCAAGTTGTTTTGGGGGAAGATTATATTAAATTTGTGTTTAATATTTGTTGGAGTGTTTTTTTTCATAATGTGGGTTGACTTTTTCGTGAAATGTTCTGTATGTATTTATGTTTGAACGTGTGCTTGTTGGTGGGGCATATTGCCCCTGGGTAATGTTTACACATGGGGCGGTAAACTTCAATGGGATCTTTGAAATGGCTGTTGTACGCGTTTAATGCCGAATTTAAATTCAGGAGTGGTTGTGTTAAAGCCCTCCGAAAAAGCCCGGGTTAATGCGGTGAAAAGCACGTTGAGCCTTTATAATGCTAGTAGGGATTTAAGTTTCTCACTCGAGTTTTTAGGCCTACAATGGTCGCCATTCAGGAGTTTCACCCTTCGCATGCACTCTTCTATACCACGCTTCCATTGTTTTAGCTGGCACCATTTTCATCTGCTTTATAAATATGTACATTCGAGGGGGTGGAAGACGTTATTTTATTGAATTAGTTAAAAATAAAACAACGAAAAATAAGCGATTGTTAGATCTTGGACGCTTGGATCTGTGAAGTTGAAATTTCCTAGTTTTTCCCCCCAACTACTCACTAGGTTCACCTGTCATCGTTCATGAATATACATCGATGGCCGCCATCTTGGGAGGGTTATGTTATCAAGTATAAAAGGGATTGTAGAATCAACAAGCCATCTTATTTTTGTTCTGTATATACATACAGTGGAACCTCGATTTACGAACTTAATCCCTTCCTCGACCCTGCTCGTGAACCGAAAAGTTCGTTAACCGAATCAATTTTTTCCATTGCAATTTATGTAAATCCAAATAAAGCGTTCTTTGGCCTAGAATTTTTTTAAACATGCTTGTTGTGGCTTATGTGTGAAAATAATACAGAAAGCAAATAAATATAACGGTAATATTGGAAGAAAACAGTTTAATAAATATACATCCATGATTTCCAACATTATAGGAAATAAAGACACCCACGTGGTGTCGTCTTGCTGACGTTGCTGTGAATCAAGTTATTCTGCAGATTCTGTTTAAGAAATTTACTTTAACAAACATTGTTTCCATTAGGAAAATTTGTATTTTTATACTCTATTCTGTTGTTAATTATATGATTTAAGTCTTAAATCGACGTCATCAATGAATTCTCATTCATTGCATCTGCAATTGGAGTGGATAAAACAAGAGACGAACTTTATAGCCGTATCTGCAATCTAGACTATATCTTTGAAACTAATATAGATTTTAATTTAAATCCTTAGAAATTATAACATTTGTGATGTTACCTGTATTTAGTAAAACTTATTAGTAACAAAGATGTTCTGCTGAAACTATAGTAAGACAATTGCAGAAACTCGGACCTTTAATTGGTGGTCCAAAGAAATGTGTTCGTAAACTGAAGCATCGTTCGCAAGGAGAAACAACATATGGTGTTGGTAAGCAGAGACGTTCGTAAACCGAGGTTCCACTGTATTTGTATTTACTTAAATCATTTATAGATAGACTTAAACATCCCCATTACGGGAAAAATAAAAATAGTTCTTAATATGAATTTGGGTTCATCAACACTGATAAGTATTAATTCGTGTCCAAGTTTTCTGGCAGTTGGCACTTTAAACAACATTCTGCCAAGCTGCATGCAATTAGTAGTAAAGTGTCCATTAAGATAAATACAACATTTGTTGTTAATTGCAATCTTAATCGTCTTTTATAAGCATACTTAACCCGACAACGCATGAATTAATAATCAACACTGTTTCTATGGTTGATTTCACATGAGTTCGGGATAAATCTTATTTCTGCATTTTTAATTTAATTGATAACGTATTCACGTATACAGATTTCGATGCATATTTGAAATGGTGTTTTGGGACACTTTTTGCCCAATGCGACTTTTTGAGGACCAGATCCAACTCATTAAGATTCGCGTTTCTTCAACACGTGCTAACTATAAGTTAGATTTTTTGTCTGAATATTATGTTTCTGATTTAACCGCCTCGTATACATGGAGTGTTTTTTAAAAAAAAAAAAAAAAAAAAAAAAAGCATGGCACAAACGGCTGGCTTCAATTTTGCCGTAAAATAAGCTCGTATAAATCGTCCGTCATTTTCACTAATTGTTTAATTGGCCGCTGTGGCGATGGCAGATGTTTATTAAACAGAATTGCTTCTCTTTATATACTTTGTGGAGGCAAACGGGGTATATACTTGTGAGGGAGGGTCGTGCCATTACTTTATAAAAAAACCCTGTAGTGTTTAATATCGAGGTTAACCGAATGATTAACGGCCATATTCCATCATGCGGAAAACAAATTGCTAACGGTCTATGGCCTGGAATTCAATATTATTCTGCTTATTTTTTTCGATATTGTCTTTTTGGTCTGGCTTGAAATCTTGACTCAAATCTTCTGCTTTCAACGAGGTTGGGCTCTTCAATTTATTTCGGTATCAATTTAATGAGGCAACAGTGCATGAAGCTATTTTGGGGATGGCAGCCCGACAGGTTTACATGAAATTATGACATGGACAGTAATACCTCCCATCTTGGGCGTGATGTTTTTTTTTAACCTTACAACTCTTGACATTTGCTAAGAAAAATTTAGTTAATTTTACATAAAACTGTAATTTCTAGAATTTTTAAAAATTATTTACTTAAATTATGTTTTTTATACCCCTCTCCTAATGTAACTAGGATTCCAAATATTAAAAATAATGCCCTAATTTGATATGATCGTGTTAAATCTATTAGTTAAATCGGAGACATTCGGTTTGACAGTGTTAGATGCGCCCAATAACAGAGGTTTTTATGCGTAATTAGCCGGGAGTCATTGAAATATATGAATTGGTCAGATTGTATACCACCTCACCCCCTTCTTTCTTGCAATTTAAATCCTTAAGTAAAATTTAAAAATGCCTGAACGATGATTGGACAATGGCCAGAGTTTCGCAACGTTATATATGGAGATAGGGGGCATTGGCACAATGGTTTTATCTGTTCGATAAATCTGCCTTTTTTGCAATTTAGTAAACCTATTATAACAGACGTCCTTATATGACCACGACTATGGGAGATGTAACCCCCGAGGAACCAGGGTTTTTTGCCTTTTCTACAAAACTGAAATTTTGTTATAAAATCTGTTTTATTAGAAAATGTAGCCATATAAAAATGGTCGTTAAAAGTTAAAAACTTGTTTAATGTCCATTTATAAACAATGTTGCTTTATTTTCTTGATACGGATGGAAAAAAAGGCAATTTTATTCCCTATCGTAGGTGCATGCTGATAAAAATAGTGCTTTGGAGTGTAACTGCGTTTAATGTTGTTTATGACTGGACATTTAATATGCGTTGAAGTTTATGGAAATTATTATTACGAATGAAAACAATATCACGGACCGTGAGACCTGTGTGTGCACGGTGAGGGTTTATCTTTTTATTTATTAACTTTTTTTACATTTGTCAACAAATTCGATGTTTGCCTGTGTTTTAAACCATGACCAAACTCAGAAGTCCTAACCAAATTCAGGAAACTCGAGCAAATGTCTCGTTGAAAAACTCCAAATTGTTTAATTTATGTTTGAGAATGCTCGAGAATATAACAATAGTTTAAACCTATAAATTGCAAAAAACAGCTGAGAAGTAGCAATTTGCTATAATAATCGCAATATTTTCGTTTTAATTTCACACGTACTGCGTTGAACTCCAATATATTACATTTCCTACACCATAAAATCGTTTTATTAAGATCAAGTAATTGTAATTTTTTGAATAAACTTGTGCATAAATTTCAGTTGGGCTTTAGGAAACTTCAAGTTGCATATTTATGGTTTACTATCATATAGAGAATCTTCAGAAATTCTATATGTCCACTGAAGTTTTTACAAAATATTGATGTAATGGGATTCGATTACGATTACTTAAATAATTCTCCAATACTTATACAATTCAGCTGCCGTGAGTTTGCGTAATTTATCATATAACAAAATAAGGTGCGGTGTTTATTTTTTATTACATTTTTAACAAGTTTTTTTGGGGTGGGGGGTGGGCTGTTTGGCATTCACTGGACCGTGTATATCCATCTGCCATGCTACCTGATAATGCCAAAAATCCTTGATTTTTTTTCTTCTACCAAAGATCAAAATTGCACGCACGCATAACGCTGCAGGAAAATGACGTGGTGGTCTCTGGTTTTGAAAACAAAACTGTTTTTGGTTTTAAAACCACAGGAGAAGTAATTTCCAACACTTTTCCTTGGTACAAATAATTGTGTAGTCATTCCCTTGACGTTTCTGTTAGGTTTTGATAAAGTTTTTTGGTCCCAGAACCCACTTGGCAAATTAGAAATTACTAAGGACAGGGTTCCCCAGACCTGGAAAACATGGAATTGTCAGCGAAATTGGAAAGACCTAGAAAAGTCAGAGGAAGATTTATTATTTGGACAAAGTCAGGGAAAAATTTATTATTTGGACAAAGTCAGGGAAATGTAATATGAAAGTTGTTGAACTCTGAAAAACTTAAGTGGGTTTGCTGGACTATGGACATCATATGGACAAAATGAGGGGGAAAGTACGTCATTAGGACTTTATAGAACGTTCACTAATTTTTCAATCTGGAAAGTTTTGTCCAGTTTTGATATTATTGTATATAATATCAAAACTGGAAAAAAATTCTTCATTAACTTCTATATCCACTTTTACATAAAAGCTGCACAAAAATGCAAAAATGTGGAGGCTGATGAGTTTTAGATTTTTCAATTTTTTTCGAGTTTTTATATTAAAAACGAGCGTTCAAAAATCCAATTTTTCTCCAGTAAAAATACGATTTTTCACATTAAAAATGTAATATTCTGTAATAAACATACGATTTTTCTCGTCAGGGATTTTTTTTTTAAACCTGGAAAGTCAAGAGTTTGTGATTTTGGCCATATCTTTAGTTAGCTATTATATACTTTGTGATTCATTGGATGCCTGGAGCGACCATATCAATGACCTAATCAAAGATTTTTTTTTTTGCAGATGTCCACAACAAGTGTTCTTTGCACTCTCATCGCTCGTTAAGAACCGGTGAGTTATCTTTAATTGTGACTATAATAATAATAATAATTAGGAATTAGAAATTGGTTCCAGTAAAAGAAAGTGTCGTTGGTATTGATCAACAGAGTGTGTATAGATTAGATTGCTTAATCTTCCTATAATGGTACTGCAATATTTCATTATTAGATGTGGCGAGTATAGCGTGATAAGCCCAATTATATTTTCACGCAACCTGCAACGGGTCAAAACTCGGGTCAGTTCTGTGAAATCAGGTGGACAAAGAACTATATTACACCCTAACCTGTAATTAAACATTTCGTGATTTTGGTAAATTAATTTTGTGTTTATGGCAATTATAAAGGATGGTGAGGAGAATGTGTGATATGGCCATAAAACTTAACATTATATAGTATATTTGACAGTCAGTGAATTTTGGCATCTATACTGTATACATGTTTTGCCTCCAAACAAATTAACATATTGTTAGCGAACTGGTGTACAAATGATTCATTGTTTGCCTTGAAATTTAACACAGATCATTATCGAATTAACTTTGGATGGTCAAATTACAGGCCTTGCAAAGTTTTTTGGGGTGAAACCATTGAGGTTGGTACGTGTGTGCAATGGTGAATTTCACCTCGCAAGCTATGACAACTTGTGGTTTTTTTTAGGATTTAGTTTTAAGCGTGCAATTGTAATGCTTTTTAACAATTCTTTTAAAATACAAGCATATTATATTTGCAATTAATGCCAGCTAAATTGAAATAGACTTTTTAGACAAATGCATATTCGGGTCACTGCTTTTTAAAAAATCTGGCCACGGACCACCTAATCCACCCCCTATACTGTAGTAGAAAACTTCACAATCTGGACATAGTATAACTGTATCAATTATCCAGGTGTCCAGGATGTGTTTTAGTTAGAATTTTCAGTTTTTCACTTTTAATTGTTACAGAAAAATATGAAACGGATAAAATTAATTACGTGATCCTCGCTAGTATAAAGTACCATAGTCGAATTATGTTTTTGAAATATGTGAAGCAATTTGTGACACACCCTGTATGCAAAGTCCAACATGCCCAATTTGTGCAGGTGTCTGAAAATCGTATACGCGACTTTATAAACTCACAGAGCTCATAAAATTTCATTTTTCACCCACCCACCTTTAATAATATTTGGTAATAAAAGGCACACGATTTTCTGGGTAATTATACGGGATTGCATTATTTATTTATTGTATAAAATGGACTTTTATTTAACTTTGTTATTGACACGAGTGTTTTAACGCCCCTCTAGTGTTTTCCTTTTATAAACTGCGGTGTCTACACACGTCCTCGCATTTGGACTTCCATTATTCGTGATTTCTCTCAAATTTCAAAACCTAATGTGTTTGAAATAGGGAGTGAGGTGTGGAGAGAAAAAAAACCACACCTGTGAGTTTTATTTTCTCAAACACTATAGTTCCGGGATAAATTTACTAAGCAAATGCTTACTTTTCTAAGTTTGGACCTCAGCTCTCAAAACCTATTTAAATCGACACGACTTAACACCGTGGCTTATTTTCAACTTGTTGTTGTCTATATAATTTCGGAACAAAATAAACCAATAGAAACAGCGTATTTCAGTTACTGAATTCCATGCTTGTATTATCTGGAAATGTTACAAAACTAACGTCCCATCATCATCTTGTAAAAAGTAGTACTTGTAATATGATACATATCATGTATATCATTATACAGGGTGGCTACAAAAAAAGGGGGTACCGTTTTCATAAATTCGTAACTTTTTGGTTTTTTAATCAAAGTAAATCTAATTTTACACATTTTGTGGCCACCCTGTATATTTCCGTTATATGCCCAATTTCTGATATTGTGATACATTTTCCAACACGTGGTGATACTGTATACATATATAAAATACATGTACAGTAGAACCCGTCTTAAATTTATCCTGCTTAAATGAATAACCTCTCTAAAAGCATACCGACTTATAACCCATGTATAAATGAACCTGTCTAACTCCACTACCAGTCTAAAAGCGTATTTTTCACCAGTGCCAATAAGAGTATGCTTTTAGACAGGTTCTACTCTTTATGGAGAAGTTTTACCCTCCGATTTGCCTCTGAATAAAAGGTGAAAGTTCACTAAATCCTCCCCTTAAAACAAGATGTCAGCTATCGATGTTACAACGTCAAAAACGTCGTTAATGATTACAAATATTGACATCTGTTTGTTGCTCACACTGTAATTTCCACATCAACACCGTTGCATAAATAGTCATCCCCCTAACGGACCCTTTAAGTAATGTCTATTTCCATTTTGCATATGTTGTCTGACTAAACTGTTGAAACCGCCCTGCTATCAGTCCAGCGTGCTTCATAAAAGATGATCCCCAATTGCTATACCAGGGGTACCTGAAAACCTGCTAACTTTAGGGGCTACTATTTCCAGACCACTTGTTATACGCAATTTAGACGTGTAATTAGTCCCGTTTTTTTTGAAAATACATCTGGATCTGTTGTTGTTTTCCAACACTCGTTTGCCCTCTGTTCGATTGATAACAGTTGGTGAACACGCAGAAATTTCCCCCCTAATTTGACTACTGTTTATTGATGAGTTTTTTAAATTTGTCACAGACTAGTACTTTGATAGGCCCGATGGGTGAGGTATAGGTCACTTAAGAAACTTAAATGGTTATTTAAGAAAACGTATTCTACCGCACACTCCTATGGCAACAAGCAACATTTGTTTATCTTAAAGTTTTGCGTAAAATGTCTCGTTTCTGAACGATCACTTAAATTGTGTTAAAGTGCCTAAAATCTTGTTTCGAAGAGGGGATTTTTGTCGAAATTGAAAGGGCTTTCCGAGAGCACGATCGCGATTCATTAACTCAATTCCAAACATTGTTTTCCATCCGATGCAAAGCTTCAAATTGAACCTTTTGTTTTAAAAGTCAACATGCATGCACTAACAGTGTTTGCTTTTGAATGAACCCTCTTTTTGAGTTTTATCTCCCCCCCCCCCCCCCACACACATACCCTTCTTCTTTGCTAGATTACTTTTCGTCATGGTAACACTTTTCCCATATTGTGTATACCTGCTTTTCTTATTGCGTTTTCCGTTATATTACAACCGTTAATAAACCCCTGATTGGAAAAATGATGGTGACAGGGTGAGCAGAAATTTTAACATCTTTATTATACTAGCTGTGTTTCAAGATATATGTAGTGCACGACCGTGTGAAGTATCGCCACCTGGCGACAAGGGAAGAAATTTCACGCAGTCTAGAAGACTAAAAGTATCGCTATTTGGCGTCAAGGGGCCTCACAGTTTTACAAATTGTCCCCTTAGTTTAGTTTCAGTATTTTTATTGCAGAATATATATACATTTTCAAAAAGCTCATGCCTTTTATCACTTTTATATATATATATATATATATATATATATATATATATATATATATATATAAAAATTTTAC